>JARHVA010001671.1:865000-1147500 GCA_037957365.1 Torreya grandis | reverse complement strand
ACACACACACACACACACACACACACACACACACACACACACACACACACACACACACACACACACACACACACACACACACACACACACACACACTCACTCACTCACTCACACACACACACACACACACACACACACACACACACACACACACACACACACACACACACACACACACACACACACACACTTACACTACACACATTGGTGTTCTAAATAGGGTACTACATATATCTTATGTTTCCATAGGTGTCTTAATAACATGTTAATATTCCCTTGTATTGGGTATAAAAAAGAACAAATTATAAACTACTACTACAGACCCTACCATAGGTAGAAACACATATTCTAATAGGGATTTTTATATTTCCATCAAATCCTTTCACTATGTTTTTTATAACAATTAAATCATCATGTATATATCATGTACTAGTAAGCAATGTCATAGTGTAAGTGTTTTCACTTGATCCATTATCCACAATAAAATTATGTATAAGTTGTGAATCAATGTAAGCACACACATGAATGGAAAATAAATAAAAATGCCATTAACAATATCATGGTCATGAAATGTGATAATATGTTTATGTACTTGTTTAACCTTGAGATTACCTATAATACCATAAATAAAATGTTCCTCTTATTCAATATTTGAAGAATATGAATATATATGAGGACATGTTTTTTTACATCACATGCAACTTATGATTAGTATTTGTTTCTTTTATTTCATGATTTGTAAAGTGATCAAATAATATCTTCAAATTTAGATTCCAATTAGGTTATTCCACAGAATAATTTATAGATGTGTTAACAAATTTGATCAAAATAACATTCTCATCCATTATACCCTATATCATATGCCTTCACATAATGCATTTATTATTAGATTTTATAACACATATTTCAAAATCACAATACACATTTATGTTGAACCCTTTATATGGTTCCCTATTCATATCAATGTAATTTTTTAGAAAGATAAAATATGATATTGCACTCAAGTAACCTATATAATATATTATGAGGAAATTCACATTATTATTTAAAATACCACCTTTGAGGATCCAATAAAACAAGTATATTATTAGGTTTTGACACTAAATTAGCTATTACCTCAGCCTCATTTTTATTATCATTTTTCATTGGATTTTAAATCTGGAGGATTGGACCCATACTTTACCTTATTCATAAAAAGGAGCCTAACTTCATAATATTTGATTGTAAAGCATAAGTCATAAAAATATTTTAAGTGGTTGAACATAATGGACTCATTAAATAAAGAAAATAATATTTACTTGAATATGTCATGTAACTCATTATCATCCATAGGGTTTTTTAATCTTAGAGAGTATAGTATTGTATCAAAGCCTGTAATAATTGATGGGTCCATTAGGTCCTTAAGTTTTTCAATTTTAGAAACTTAATTATTCTCATTTATATTGATAAAAAAAATTACACTAATAACCTATCAAAGTATTTAATCCATGCACAAATTTGAAAGGAAGATCATAAAACCATCGTAAATCATAGTACTCAATACTTTCTTGAGCATTGTCATTTACTATTGAGTTTGGGAATTGATGTTGTCATTGATGTCAAAGGTTATTATCAAGGTACATGGTTAAGTAAGCTTGGAGGTATGTGAATAATTATTTATTATTCCAACATAATGAGTGTTTTTGCTATGAGAGAGAGTATAATCATGGTGAATGAGGTTGATGAAAAGTAGGTCAATTTAGTTTGTAGTGACTAAGTGCATGGAAGAGTTGTCATGAATGAGGTCATTCATGAAAGAAAGAGTGTTTCCATGAGTATTTACATTAGAGATAAGTGTTTATTCATGAGATAAAAGTGAATTTTTAGAAGTGTGAAATATGACAAGATCATCGATATAGGCCAGGCATGGAAGGTACAATGTATATAAAGCATTGTCATGTCATGAAGAGGCATGTGCATGGTAGCATGAAGAGGCATGTGCATGGTAGCATGAAGATGTATGTGAAGAGGTATGAAATTATTTGATGAGAATTTAAGGCATTAAATAAAGGTGTAGAGTCATCAAGGAAAATTTTAAGGTGATCTTACAGACCTTCAATCCAAGTCTATAACTAGACAAGTCCTACACCCTGCCTGGCTTAATGAGGTATCATGATCTATTTTTTAAGAATGAAAGATTTTGTATGGAATTAAAGTGAGATATTGGTCATGATAGTGAGGTGTTTATATAATTAAAATAGGTATGGAATTCAAGTGCTTAAGTATCCTAAGACTAGTCATGGCATGTAAAGTCCTTATGAGAAGGCATATGCATGGTGGCATGGTCAGATGGATGTTCTCAAGATTGTAAAGGTTATATAATATTGATACTAAGTGTATTTGATTAAAATTTGTCTTCTAAATCTTATTTATACCATGAATATATCTTGTGTGAAGGCATAAGCTTGGTTTCATGGTGAGATAAGGTTGTAGAAGGATGTTTGACATTGTTTGAGCATGTGAAATGTTGTGTGATCATGTGAGTAGAGTATTGAGAGCTTGAAAAGAGGTTTGAATGTTAGTTCAAGGACTAATGAGGTGTCAAGACTTAGGTTTAGAAATAAAGTTTGTGATAACATAGTATAATGAGTCATGAGGTTCAATTTCCAAGGCAAGTATGTGTAGGTGAGATTTGTCAAATGTGTGGTAGGTTTTCATAGGTGTATTCATGAAGTTTCAAGTCAAATTTTAAACATTAAAGAAATAAAAAGTGATTTTAGAACTCTAAAGTGCACATAAAGAAGGATTTTCAACTCGAGAAGGATTTTCTTGTACTCTTTAGCTCATCAACCCTTTGCATGGTAACCTAATATATTCATGGTAGATGGGGAAGGGTCTTAGCAATAAATTCTAGGAATGAATTTTTGGGTTGAGGAGATATGATTTATTAATGATTATTAAGAGTGTAAATAGGTTTAAATCCTCTTATAACCTTAATAAGGACCCAATGTTGAATATATTGATCAAAAGTGCCAAGAATGGATTGGTATTCTCAAGTAAGTGAAAGGAGGTTGTATTTAATTCTCCTATGAACCTCCAAGTGTGATTGAGTTTTCAAGTGTGTGAGTAGATAAATTAATATAGCTTAATTATACAACATAACATTCTTAGGATGAGGATAGCTAAGGATTTTTATATCGTGTAGAATAGTGTAGATAATTCATATTTAATAGAATCACGCTAGAGAAGAATTATTGTGTAATAGATAAAAATTAAGATTAAATAGAGTTTTCTCAAGATTTACATAGAATTTAGATTAATTTCAATAGGACAAAACCAAACATTAAATATTTTAAGGCATACCAGGAATAACATAAGAAATACAATAGGTAGCCATAACTAGAAAGTCTATATTGATCTCAACAAAGGTTCATCATCTTCTTCATACAAGCATACATATTTATAGTCATTTGTAGTTCCTAACTATTAACCTTCTTCTCATACATTGGAACTAAAAAGAGGGGAATGTTCATATTTTATGATTTTAAAATTCATGAAGGATAAAACAAAATACATATAGTTGACAATTTCATACATAATGCATGAATATTCAAAGAATATAATGTGCATCTTTACTTATCCATTTTCTTCTTCCAACACTTTCCTAGACATAAAAGGTTGTCTCATCATGAGATAATGTCAAGGGTTCATATGAATATACATTAAGGGTAGGAGCTAAAAAATTGGGTAGGCTAGTAAGAGTCATAGTAATCACTCAAGGCATCATTTCTAGTTTTTACCTTTTGGACACTACTTAGCCACCCTTTCAAGTTTTTTACTACATAGTGTACCAACCTATTTTAGTTTTAGGTTTCCAATAGGATAGCATAACTAGGTGGCCACCCTTTATGGTTTTTCAACCATCTTATTCCCACTTGTATTACTAATCAACCAATACAAAAAAATATGTTTAAAAATTTAGAAAAAATTTCACATTGCATAGTACTAAACTTGAAGGGGGTGGCATTGCTAAGGAAGAATAATGGACAATAAGATATTTGTCCTAATAATGAGAATTCATGAGCTATGGGATTTATTTATAGATATCATATGGTGTATTATAAATAGTATCATTGATAATTTGGGCTACCTTATTGTAGAACAAAGGTAGGTCAGTTTTGAATGTATGGTAGTCAGACATCACTTCTTAGACTATGCAGATTAGGAAATTCATTGGTATGTAACATCTAATGAGCTCCTTTAGGTCTAAGTATTTAGTGGTTATCATGTCTACCTTTATATTATTGACCTTTATCTATATTTTAGCATGGAGCTACTCCAAAATTTTTATGTGGCATTCTACCTAGAGACCTACAAATGCATTTAAACATAGGTCCTACTACTAGATAATGAGTTGATCACATACATTGTCATTAGTATGAGTGATTCATAGAGATAAAGTTTAGTTTCATCTACCATCATAGTCTGAATGTGCATGTTAGTTATTGTAGATATGGTGAAGTTTACACTAGAACTAGCAAGAGAATTATCAGGTTCATTCTTCTAATCTAGTAGATTACATGCAACATAATGATCTTGGAGGGATAAAATATCAATAATTATTTGATAATACTCTAATAGATTAATAAAAATAGTGGCCTAAGCCTTCATACCTTAGCCATATGTGTTGATTTCATGAAGTTTTGTTACACACCATTCTTTTGTGAGCTCTAAGACCAAGGTCTTGATCCTACTATAGTTGGACACCACTTGGTCCCTAATTACTTGAGAGGATAAGTTTAGGCAAGTGTATTAAATCATATTCACTAGCTCATGAAGGTACCCCTTGAGCTCCATATTATCTACCTTTGATTGATCCCATTCTTCCTCTAGGAAGGTAGCCTTTTGTGTGATGGACGCCTAAAAAGCTTTGGTACCCTCCAATTATTTCCTCAAAAGTAATTAGGAGAGTTAAACTGAAACCTCCTACATAACTAATAATTTTACCAATCTGCTTATTTATGTTGTAGGGTCAGGTCATGGCCTGGTGGCTAACAAGCAAGAGAAGGTAGTGTGCTGAGTAGTTACTAATGAAACATCCTAAAGATAGACACCTCCTAGTGGAAGCTATGATAAATCCAATCCTGACTATGTTATGGGAGGTGTTTACTGCTATGTTGTGGTCTCTATTTCCACCTTATTTTGTTGAACATCATCTTGAACCATATTTCATTTGGCCTTCTCCTCTTCATCTTATTTCTTTTTCTTGTCGTATTCCTCCCTCTTCTTTTTATATTCCTCTTCCTCTTAATTCATTTTATCTTTCTTCTTTCTCTCATCTCCTTCCTCTTTATTTCTCTTCTCTTCCTCTTGTGTCTTATTTTATTTCTCTTATTTCTACTTTTTTTGTTATTCTTCATCTACTCTTCTTCTTCTTTCTTTTTTTTAATTTCTATTTCTATTTCTTATTTTGTGCTTCCATTACCAGAGCCATATCATTATTTTGATCTTGCACAACTTAGACATGTGCCTATACTTGTGCTTGTTCTTACACTTGCTATTACTATAAGGATTCATCATCTTCCTCATTTCTTCTAGTAGCTTCCTCTGCCTATTTTCACACCTAGACTAGTGCATATTATTTCTTGTTTTCTTCTTCTCTTTCATTTTCCTTCATCTCTCTCTCATATTCTTTATTTACTACATCAACTACTTCTTGAGCCTATTTATCTTCTTATTGGCCTTTTTTATGCTTGCCTATGCATCCTTGGCTAGTTGTGTGGCTTCAACTTCTTAAGATCATTGTGTTATATGTTTTTGTTGTACTTCTTATTTATTTCTCTTCTTTTCTTCCTTCCTTAGATGACATCAAAATTAATGAGTGGCTTATTCCTTGATGGCCTATTGTTCCTCTACTATTGGTTTCTCTAGTGCAAGATCCTCAACCTCTTTGACCAACAATAGTTAGTCATAGTTCCAAACATAGAACCTATGATTTCCTTCTCCTAATCATGAATAATATACATCTAGGTGGTGGTGCAAATGTTCTAGGAACAAGTTGTACTTCTTATACAAAAATTGGTAAACCAAACATGCACTCTTATAAGGTAGGTGAGACACTTGCCTCCCATAATATTTGGGGCCTATACACAATTTATTCAAGTGGGCCCTCTAAAAGAGGTGAAAAAATGTCTTCAACTATGAATTTTGGTGTAAGTTATGGCTTGAATAATTCTATTATGTGTTAGATTTGCTTTGATTCATCTTGAATTATGTCCATAATGATGGAAGGTGGGTAGGATGGGAGGTCTACCTAGAACTCTAAGGGAAACTACTTGAAAACTTACACTATACACAACACCTTAAAAAAGAAGAATTCTCTTTCTTCCTCCTCATAGTCTTATCTATCTATGTTTGCTACAATGACATAGTATACTTCCTACTCATTTGTGCCCATCTAGATGAGATCATATAAACTTGCTATTTGTATCACCTTTGGATCATCTTTCCATGTCATAGTGCTTCACGTTATTCATTTTTGGTGAGGGGATGTTAAATGAGGATTTAATTTATGTTTCCCCTTCTAGTACTAAATGATTAGTGTTGGCTTTGGTTGTTGAGAAAAAACAAGATATATGCTAGGTGGTTTGGATTGTAAGGGGGTCACACACCTAGCTACAGACTCTTTTTATTGGGACACTTCACCCTACACAATATCCATTGTCATGAAGAAATGGATCAGTTTGAATGGTAACCATGACAACTCATGAATGGTGATAAAGACTCGTTTGGGTAGTAATGTGAGTATGGCATGATGACCTAGTTATTTTAGGACATCATCTGGCACTAGGGGATGTGTGGTAATAAGTTCTAGGTACTCCTCCCACCAAGATTTAAACTTACCCTTATGTGCAAGATCTCTATGGTCTTACATCCTGGTGATGTTGTGAAATTTCTATGTTGACCAATATTCTATGTCTGGGTGTACTTCTCCCTCTAGTAATTTCCACTATGTAAAGCAAAGGAGGAAGAACAAGAATTGATACTAGAATGTTTGCTTAGAGGAAGTGCAAAGTTTCTCAATATTTTTTATTAACTCCTAAATTAAGTACTCTATCTAGTTGAGCTATTCATTCTAATGGATTATCCTATGAGTGATGTCCATGATGCCCTTGGGAAATTTCTTGGTATACTTAGTCATCTACTAAAATAATCTCATTATGTACTCCATAAGTATGTGCACTAGCTCATATAGGATTTTATCAATGGGAATCCTTTTGTTTCCACACATGTACATATCTCATACTTATTGCAAAATGGGAGGCATTTTTATATTATATGGTAGTACATAATCTCCTCATGTAAGCATCCCTAAATATCAGGCCATGGCTTGTGTGTTTATGACCATAGTCTCATCTAGACCCAAATATATTGTTCCCTCATTATATTGCCCAAGAAATACTTGAACAATTTATCCTAGGTCACCAAATGTGGGAAATCTCAATAAGAACTCAACATCTATGTTCTGGAATCAATGGGGAGTTATGAGGGTGAGTGGTTGTGAAAAATCAATAGGATTAGGTTATTTTGAGATTAGAGGTAATGATGTGTTTTAATTGATGTCAAGTGGCATTGGTGATGACAAAGTGGTATGAGAGTGATCTTTGTATAAAATGTATGATCGTAGTGCTCAGATCAGTCTTGGTTTTTAGTGAAAGCTTGTGGGATAAGTTGGTTCTATGGAATAATGAGTGGATGGTATGGAACATAAAGAGAAAGTAAATGGTATGTCCATGTGGTTGAAAGAGCAATTGGATTATTTTTATGTGGTTCTAGGCCTAATAGGTAAGGTGGACTAATGAGGTCCTTGTGAATAGTCATGAAGAAGATCTAGCTTGGTAGATATTAGTATGCTTGGCATATACATGTTGGACATGTATAGGATGCTGAGAGGTCAAGTGTATGGTTTGAAAGAGGTGGCTAGTGTTCTACAAGATAGTTTGGCCTTTGGTCTACTTGGCCTAGGTAGGCTTATGAGGCCTTGTGAAGGGTTAAAGGGTGTTTTTAGGATGATGAAGCTTGTTATTTCATGAGAGATGGTCAAGAAATTTTTTCCAAGCATGTTGATCAGGTTTGAGATTATATATTGAGATACAAGGTTAAGAAGATGGTTTATAAGCTTTAAAGGAGGCTCAAATGGTGCATTTTGAGCTCGAGAGGAATGTTTTAACATTCACTAGCTCATGTAGACTTTGCATGGGAACTTGAGCCTTTTTAGAGAGGTGGCACATGGACCTAAGAAGCCTTTTTGAGTATTTTATAGTGGATTGAGGGACAAAGCTTTATGAACATTTGTTAAGAATGTAAACTAGTTAGAAACCCTTTATAAACACTCATAATGGAGTGATTGGAGATATATTGTTATATAGGACCAAAAATGGATTTTTTGACTAATTTTGACTATTGGAAGGTATAGATAACTCCTCTAGGCATCTCCAAGTGGTAGTGGTGTGTAAGGGTAGTGAGTAGAAGGTACAAAAATATGCTTATTTCTAAATATTCTAGTGTTACAGGTAGGGTTGATTGAGTCAACACATTAGAGTTATTGGAGTTTAAAGGATATGAATTATTATTGAAATACATTTTTTTTTGGTAATAAATATTCACTATGTCAATTATCTAAGTTAATTAATTTAACTAGTCGCTAGAGTGGAAATGGAGCAAATAGTAAACAAAAGCTAATTAGAGTGGGAACCTATTTAAGAATTGATTTTAGGAGTTTTGATATGGAAAAAATGATTTTAGGTATTCATTCAAGAAATATCCTTCCTAGTCCAATTATGTTTAAGTATTGATCAGGCTTATAAAATAGCTAGAAGGAGCTCACAAAATGACTAGTTTGTGTAAGATAAGATATTGAAACCCATGATAGTGAGAATGGTTTGCAGTATCAAAGTGGAAATTAGAGAATATGAATTTTTTGATTTTAAATGTTCTAATTATATTTTAGGATTATATGAATGAATTATAATATAAAGGAAGTGTTTGCACAAGTGTTAGATGTCATGTTCATCATGACTAGTTTTTAGATCTTGTAGGTAGTCTAAAGTAGCCTATTTAGGGAGGCTAGTTTGAGTTATTCTAAGAATATTTATAGGTGAGTGAGAGATTGGTGGTATTATATGATTTTAAAATATTTATTACATGGCCTTGGTCTTCATTTTTTATCTTTATTTTGGTTATAATAGTCAAAGATCTTTGACTAAGTTTGTAGTGTGCATAACCAATTTGAGTAATCAGTTTGTTTGAGTTGGTTTAGACCTGTGTGAGCTATGTGAAGGTGAAAAATGAATTTTTAGGTGTTTTTTAAGTAATTTAGGACATATCCATGTGTTTTTTTTATGTTTTTATTTGATAAAATATTATTTATGCTTTAGTTCTATATGGTTATGTTTTTTGGGTTTCTAGGCCTATTAGTCAGTAGTCTAAAAGGCCTGGTTCAAGGTATGAATTGGAGATCCATATATTTTAGAACCATGTGGGAGTGTAAAATTATACATTGGATGTTTTTTATGTGTTTGAAGAATTATTAAGGTCTATTATTCATGGAGATGGTTATATGTGGTGAATGACCTATAAGGACTAATGCATTAGGCTTAATTAAGATCTAAAGGAGGATTGAGCTTGTTTTAAAGTATGGATGACCTATGGAGTGATTGATTTGGATTTATTAAATTTATGAAGATATTTTATAAGGTTAAGTCAAGTATGTGAAGTATCTTGGCTGACCAAGATGGGTTAGATGGAGTGATATATATATATATATATATATATATATATATATATATATATGGTAAAATTAGCCTATTTATAGAAGTATATGAGGTTGTACATTTAAGAAAAGGAAAGAGATCAGTCAAGGAGTAGAGATGGATCATTGAGGACATTTAGAGGGTGAAGATAATTAGTCATGTTTGAGTGATCAATTCATGACCTAGCAAGTCATTAGACCTAACAGTCTATAGTGTGTCTTAGTTGAGAAAATGGTTTATAAAGGTGATTACAAGTGTTAGAGTAAGATAAGGTCATCATCAAGTGTAGAAGACATTAGAGTAGTAGTGTAAATTAGAGTATAGGTATTTGAGTGGGTGATTAATCACATAGGGGTTTGTATCCTCCTTACTAGTTAGATATAGACTAAATTGAGGGGTGGATGTCCTTGATCAGTTGGTGTTGGTATAAAATCTCTTATTTACTTCATCTTATAAGATAATAGTCCATTGTTGTTGTAGGATTTAGGGTTGATTTTATCCACCTAGAGGGTTTCCCACATAAATTATGTGTTTATTTGATGTATGCTCTTGTTCATGTTTTAATGTATAAGCTTTCATGTTCTTGTATGATGAATGAGTTTAAGGAATTAAATAAGCATTATTAGCTACTAATTTACCCCCCTCCCCTCTTAATAACTACTCTCAAAAATTGGTATCAAAGCAAGTACTTATTGATGCTTAATCATATTGGAAGGTGATCTTGTGAGTAGCTTGGTTGTTATCTACCTAGTCAGCTTGTTGGCAAAGTTGTTGGAGTTGTTGTTGATCAGTGTGGTTGATGTCATGGTTCTTCATGTTTTCTGAGTTATGCTTTCAAGACTGATGAATTTTAAAGGTTTATCTATGATGGATATATATTCATGGAGAATAATTGTATAAAATGTAAAAAAAGTATATGACAAGGTTTGATTCACTAAGAAAGATTTAGAAGTGTGTCTTTGCAAGGAAAGCTCCATGGAAGTTGACTATCTCAAAATTGATAGGCTATGTCACTAGTTGATTTGAATGGTAATCTTAGACACTCAAGGTGGCTGATAAAAGTATATGAAAATTTTATTTGATATATATATGACCCCAAAAGGTCATGAAAAAAGTGTTGTCATGTTGTTGATATCATAAAGAGGGTTTTAATATTTTGTAGATGACAAGTTCTAAGTTTCCTATCAAAGCTAGATAGTGCTTATTGAAGTTGATTGTTTGAGTATATATGAAGAGTATTCAATAATATTTCATTGGTATAAAAGGTTCAATATGACCTTAGGATCATTTATCTCAAGTAAAATCATTTTGGTATTCTATGTAGAGTGGTTTGAAGGAAATATTGCTTATCAGATGACTATCAGATATTAGGTGTATACCCAGAAATATATGACTATGTGTTTCATGAAGTGATTTGAAGAATTATTAGATATATGCTTGATCAATAAAGGTTCATATGGGATCTATTAATTATTTTATTAGATGTTAAAGTTAACCTAAGAAGATATTTGGAAGCAAGAATTGTTCAAAGAGGTACAATCTGTTCTTATGGTCCTAAAGTGTCATTTTGATAATTTTTGGATGCTTGGAATGGGTGTTGATTTGAAGAAGTATTATTTAATTTATTTTATGGGATCATGAAGAAGGTTGGAATGAATCATTCCTAGGTGTTTTGAGTCCTTGATAAGCTCAGACATGTGTTTTATGGTCAAAAGTTAGAGCTTACCAATTTTGATAGTGATGACTACCTAGAAGGTGCCCAAGATGATCTTATGGTGTTTATGATGGATATAAGGTTGAAAATATATTATTAAAGTTTGGTTTGACATTTAAAATCATAATATGAGGTTTTATGATGTCCATGAGGTGCTCAGGTATGTGTTTGACCATTTGGTCAAGATGACTGCTATAGGTTTTGGCCTGTATGCACAGATTACTTAGTTTCAAGGGTCACTTGAAGATTGTATATGTGTCAATAAGACTTAGATAATTAGGAATATATTTAAACCTAAATGGGTTTTATTTTAGGTGGTTTCATAGGTTTTTGAATTTTTTATGTAAGGTGGAACATTTTGAGTGGTCACTAGCTTCTCTTCTCATAGCATGTGTTTGGTGGCATGAAGGAAGTCATAGTTCCCCATAGAATGGGAGCTTTAATTTGGTATATAATTTTTTATAGGTGACCTATAGGTGTGGAACTAGTTTAAAGTTATGGTGTTGATCGGAGGTTGACTTTCGACTACTTGTTGCTTTGAAGCCCTAGTGATTTGGGCATGTTTAGATAAGTGGCATTCTTTATAGCTAGAGGCTAAAATATTCAAATAAGTTGAAAGGGAAAAATGGGTATCTGAAAAAAAGTTTTACATTGATTTGATGGTAGGCATTTTTCATTTTATTCAAGTTTTGGTCTTCTAGGAGGCCTAATTAGGTAGTAGGTTAAAGAAGGAAGTCTATTAAGGATGATGATTTTGGAGTTCATTATTGTCATGTATAATGGGTCATGGTAATGGAATCAATATATATAGTTTAATTATTTAAAAGTGGACACATAGAGAGTTATGAGGTCTACAGTGCCGAGATAGGGCTACAAGATGTCTAAGTAGGCCTATTGGAGAAATTGAGAAATTTTGTGATATCTTTCCAAAGAAGGTTGTATATTTTGGTTCTAGATGAGTAGGTTGGTCTATTATAATGATTATTAATATATTTTTATATACTTTAAGTTCCTTTGGTGGTCGGTAGGGTGCCTTGAGTGCAAAGGTATATGAGCTTACATAGTGCTATGGTGCTCTTATTATTGTTTAAAGTACTAGTAGCTATTATTGGAGGTCCTATAGATATGAATGGGTTGTATAGACTAAGGGGGGATCCTTAAAAGTGGAGTAAGATCCTAGGGGTATCTATGTTAATATATAATTGGTGACAAGTGTAAAGATATAGGTAGCTTGGAAGAAAGACTAAGTTCTAGCTATTTAGTTTTGCTTGAGAAGATTTAGTTGTCTAATTAAATATTTTGAAGGAAGGGAGTGTGATTCAGTGTTATCTAGGTATCTTGAAGAGTTATAGGTCCAATTTTTGTGTTTATCAAAGGGGGAGCTAAATTATTTGTTTCTTAAATGGTGGTGGTTTAAAGGGGAGATAGTGTGCTTTCCTAGGTAGCCAGGTCCAAGGATCTTGAAGGCATATTGGATAAGTGACCTGAAGTGGTTTGAGAAAGGAACTTGATCTTAGGGGGAGTCTTGTGTTGTTCCAAGTATTTATATGTTTCTCTTTACAAGGTTTTCTCTAAGTTTCAAAGAGTGAGGTAGATGAAGGTATGTGCTCTTGGTTTAAATCTTGAAGATTTCTTGATTGAAAAGGAGAAGAGCTTGTTGTTGATAGATGTGTCCACTTTTTCATTTTGGAAAATGGGGATAGAGTAAAGGAGGTGTTGTGATAAATTAAAAAGGGGGATATTGTTGAGATATTGGTGGTAGTGATGTGTTCTCATTGATTTCAAGTGGCACTGGTGATGACAAAGTGGCATGAGAGTGCTCTTGGTTTAATATGCATGATGTTAGTGCTCATCTCAATTTTGGTTGCTAGTGAAAGCTTGTGGGAGTAGTTGGTTTTAGGGAAGCATGAGTATATGGCATGGATAATGGAGAGAGAATATATGGTTTATCCATGTGATTGAGAGATAAATTAGATTATTTTAGGTGGTTCTAGGCCTAATAGGCAAGGTAGACTAATGAGGTCCTTATGAACAGTCATGAAGAAGATCTAGATTGGTAGAGCTTAATATGCATTGCATATGCATGTTAGACATGCATACGATGCTGAGAGGTTAGGTTAGACATGTTTGCAAGAAGTGGCTAGTGGTCTATAAGATAGTTTGGCCATTGGCCTAGTTAGTCTCGGTGGGCTTATGAGGCCTTGTGAAGGGTCAAACAGTGTTTGTATAATGATGAAGCTTTTTGTTTCATGAGATATGGTTAGGAAATTTTTTCCAAGCATGTTTATTAGGTCAGAGGTTAGAGATTGAACTAAAAATTTGAGATGGTTTACAAGCCTTAAAAGAGGCTTGAATGGTTCATTTTGAGCTCGAGAGGAAAGTTTTAATGTTTACTAGTTCATGTATACTTTTCATTGGGAACTAATCATTTTGGGAGAAGTGAAACAAGGACCTAAGAATCCTTTCCAAGTATTTTTTAGTGGATTGAGGGATAGATCTTTATGAACATTTGTTAAGAATGTAAACTAGTTGAAAACCATTTATAAACCATCATAATGGAGTGATTGGAGAGATATTGCTTGAAAGGACCCATAATGGATGGGTTGACCAATTTTGACTATTATAAGGTATTTAGGACTCCTCTATGTATCTCTAATTGGTAGTGGTGTATTAGATTAAAGAGCAAAAGGTATAAACATATGCTTGTTTCTAAAGATTTTAGTGCTATAGGTAGGGTTGACTAAGCCAATGCATAAGATTTGTTGGATCTTGAAGGCCAAGACTTGTTCTTGAAGTCCATGGATTTTTTTTGACAATAAATAGTCACTGTGCCAATTGTCTAATTCAATTATGTTTACTGATCGCTAGAGTGAAAATGGAGCAAATAGTGAACAAAAGCCAATTAGAGTGATAACCTATTTATGGATTGATTTCAAGTGTTTAGAGATAGAAAAAATGGTCTAGGGTCTTATTTCAAGATCTATCCCTCCTATCACACTTATGTGTAAATATTGATGGTTCTTATAAAATAGCTAGGAGCTAACAAAATGCCTAGTCTATATAAGATAAGATATTAGAACCCATGACAGTGATAATGGTTTCAGTAGTAAAGTGGCCACTAAAACATATGAATTTTGTGGTTTTAAATGTTTTAATGTTGTTTTAGGATCACATTAATGCACTGGAAGATCAAGTAAGTGTTTGTAAAAGTGTTAGATGTTATGTTCATCATGACTAGTTTTTAGAGCTTGTAGGTAGTCTAAACTAGCCTACTTAGAGAGGCTAGATTGAGCTATTCTGAGTATAATTTGAAGTGAGTGAGAGATTGGTGGTATTTTATGAGTCTTAAATCTTATTACATGTTATTGGTCTTTATGTTTTATCTTTATTTTGGTTGGAGTAGTCAAAAATCTTTGAATGAGTTTCTAGTGTGCATAACCAATTTGAGTAATCAGTTTGTTTGAGTTAGCTTGGACCTGTGTGAGATATGTGAAGGTGAAAAATTGATTTGGAGGTTTTTTTAAAGTCATGGAAGACCTATCCATGTGTTGTTTTAGGTGGTTATTTGAGAAAATATTTTGTATGCTTCAGTTCTATATGACTATTTTTTTGGGTTTCTAGGCCAAGTAGTGAGTAGTCTAAAATCCTTAGTTCAAGGTATGAATTGGATTTATAAATGTTATATACCCATGTTTGAGTGTGAAATGATCTATTTTAGGTAGTTTTTATGTGATTTAAGCATTAGTGAGGGATATTATTCATGGATATTGTCATATGTGGTGAATGACCTATGAGGGCCAATGCATTAGGCCTAATTGAGATCTAAAGGAGGATTGAGATTGTTTCTAGGTATGGATGACCTATGGGTTTGTTTATATGGATTTATGACATGTATGAATATATTTTATAAGGTTAACTCAAGTATATGAAGTATCTTGGCTGACCAAGATGGGATAGATGATGGAGTGATATTTATACAAGGTCAAATTAGCCTATTTGTGGAGGTGTGTGAAGGTGGACATTTAAGCAAAGGAAAGATATTAGTCAAGATAAAATATGGATCATTGAGGACCTTTAGAGGGTGAAGAGAAATAGTCATGTTTAAATGATCAGTTCATGAGATAGCAAGTCATTAGACCTAATAGTCTAAAGTGTGACTTGGTTGACTGAATGGTTTGTGAAGGGGATTATAAGTGTTATAGTAAGAGAAGGTCATCATCAAGTGTATAAGACATAATAATAGTGGTGGATATTAGATCAAAGGTGGTTCAGTTGGTGTTTTATTCACCTAGGGGTTTATATCCTCCTTATTAGTTAAAGCTAGCTAAAATTCTAGTTAGATTTTGACTAAATTGAGAGGTGGATACTCCTTAATTAGTTAGTGTTAGTCTAAACTCTCTTGTTTGCTTCATCTTATAGGAAAATAGTCCATTTATTTTGTTGGCTTGAGAGTGGTTTTTATCTCCCTAGAGGGTTTCCCACATAAATGATGTGTTCATGTGATGTATGATCTTATTCATGTTTTGATGTATAATCTTTCATGTTCATGTATGATGAATGAGTTTAAAGAATTTAATAAGCATTGTCAGCTATTGAGTCACCCCTCACTCTTAGTAGTTACTCTCAACATGGGTCAAAAGAGCTTTTATTCATCTTGGTAGAGGTAATAAAATAGATATTGGTCACTATATTTCATTTATTAGAGCACCATGTCAACACCCATAACTTATTTTTGTGCATCAATGAGATCCCTAATCATTAATAAAGTATCCATTATTGTGCAAAGGAAAATTTTGAAATTATCTTTATTCTATGTAAAATAAAATATCTCAGTTCTTTTATAGTTGTATCTCATGAAAAATATGATTGAGGTTGAAATATTGACTTGATATTAGAACATGGATTTTATATAACTATCACCTATTAGGGTCTGTATAACAACCATGCTTAATTATCTACTCATCTTGAATGCCATGGTGGATGTGGAAAATTTATATCTGATCTAGCCATTAAAGAAGTTAGTTGTTGATGCATTTGTGGAGTTACACCATTAGGATATTTGGTGTTTGTATATGGGTATGAGCAGGTGATATTGACAAGCCATTGATTTATTAAATATCACATCCATTGACCCTTAGATCAGGCATTTAATTTTGGTGAATGGCCATTATTCAATGGATATCTTGTTGATGAGTTATTTTTGTCTTTCCTAGACTTAATATTTTTTAGTCTCTTCTCTTTGAATTTTTGGTGACACATGTGGATCCTCCTTTGCACATTTGGCACATACGATGCTTGGTCTTTGTACTTCACAAATATTATTTATGAGATCATCTACAAATAAATAAATAGAAAAGAAACACACACACAAAGCATGCAAAATAAAGAAATCTTAATCTGCATGGTGCTACTTAGCACCCATCCAAATTGTAGAATGAGATCAATTAGCTATTGGTTCTAGGGCTTAAACCTACAACCATTTACACACCCTAGTAACACATTTCCCCAAAGATATCTTAAAACCATTTTTCCTTTATATGTTAGGTCATGTATAATGTAGGGACCTTTCCCTATAGCTTTCCCAAGAATGCTCTAAATTGATTGTCATATAATAAAATTGGTTGATCCTTATAAAATTATTTCTACAACAAGTTCCTATCATGCCATTATTTTTTAATCTACTTGTGCACTTCGTACATCCACATTGTTCTAATTCTAAACTCATCCATGTAATTTAGTTTTAGGAGTTGGTTAGTAAGAGACTCATTATCTCTGAATCATATGACCATGGCAATGCACAAGCCAAGCACTAAGTATTCTATCAGTATGACTACTTCGATACCATACACTATTTGGATTGGCATAAATCATATACTCCTTTAATAATGTGTGTAATATGCCCAAAAATTAGTAGAATGTGATATTCCCAGTCATCTTATTTGATGTTTCATATATTTATAATCATTTTTCCCAGTACTTTATTAGAAGCTCCATCTTGACCATATCCTATAGATGATATGCAATACTTTTATAATGGGAGATCATAAATTCTTTAGTTAGATCCTTGATGGTATTGTTTATAAAGTGCATTCCTCTATCATTAACTAATTTAATAGGGTATCCAAAACTTATAATGATGTTTTCATATAAAAAATTTGATGCATCCTTTACACCACATCTAGGTGTTGTAATAACTTCAACCCACTTAATAAAATAGTCTATCATAGTAATGATGTACTTGGCTTTACTGCATTCAATTACTGGGTAAATAGGTCTGATAAAGTTAATGCCCCATTATTCAAAAGGTTGCTTAGCTAACAAAAGTTGTAGAGGCATCTCTTCCTTCTATATTGATTTACCCATGTGTTGGTAGATACCACAGTGATACGTAACTCTATGTGCATCTTAGAATAGATTTGGCCACCATAATCCGCTCTAGAAAATCTTTCTAACCATAGCCTATCCTATGAAATGTCTTCTTATGACTCCTTGATGTTCTTTTTGTAAGATTTGAGGTTATTCATGTTCAAGGACAACCTTGTGCAAGACTTCATCCTTCCCCAAGTGATATAAAATCCCATTAATGATGGTTTATAGTAGGGATCTAGTAATAAACTGATTCTTATCACACTCTTAATAGTGTGTAAGGAAGATACCTTGTTTGAGGAAGTTGGGAATGGCTTGAAAAAATTTAGGTATCATAAAGACACAAAAAAGGTGAGCAGCAAGAGAGTCTTCTTTTTTTTCTTCCATCTCTTTACCATTTGGGATACGACTGAGATGATTTGGTCTTATGTTTTCTCATCGTATCTTGACATTAATTTAGAATTAAAACTCCTAAAACAACATAAACCATTGAGAAATGCATCCTCCTATCATCATATTGTTAATTAGATATCATAGGGCTTGATGATTAGTGAAGATTTTGAATGGTTTCACTAATAGATAGTGCCAAAAAATTTGAAGTGAAAACACAATGGCCAATGCTTTTGATTTTATGGTTATATAGTTTTTCTCTACATCAAAAAGTTTTTAGCTATCAAAATGAATAGGATGGTCCAATGAACCATATCTAAGATGTACAAGTACAGTACCTAATACAATGCCCAAAGCATCCACATGTACATGAAAATGCTTGCTCTAATCTAGAAAGACAAGTATGGGAATAGTAACAAATCATTACTTTAGCTCAATGAATGCTACTTGGCATTCTGAGGTCTAGACAAACTTTGAATTCTTCTACAATAAATATTATAATGGAGATGAAATGGTTGTGTCCCCTTTGAGGAAATTACAATAGTAGCCTATATAACCTAGAAAAGAGCACACTTTAGTGGAACTAATAGTTAGCAGTATACTCAGTATTACTACAATTTTAGCTAGATCTACCAGAATACCTTCATTACGTACTACATATAAGAAAAACACCAAAAGGTGTAAAAAATAAACATTTATTAAAATTCAAAGTGATGCATAGAGCTTGGCATTGTTCCAACATTAGATGCAACTTAGAAAAGTGTTATTTGAATACGTAAAAGACTAGCCAATCATCTAGATAAAGTTACAAGAAGTCATGCATAAAATCTTTGAATGATATAACCACTGTATAAGAGAACATCATATATGTGTTCTTAAGGCCAAAAGACATGACCTTGTATGAAAAATAACCCCATTTTTATACAAAAGTCATTTTGGTTTGATATTTTTCTATCATCAGGATTTGATGATATCCATTGAAACCATCTATGAAGGAATATACTTCATGTCTTGAGATAGAATCCAAAACTTCATCTGTGAATGGTATTATAAATGGATCATTTACATAGACTCGAAATATTTTAGTCTCTAAAAATGTGGATTTATCCTATTTCATTGGGATATATTACCATGGTACTTACTCAATATTCTTTTTCCACTGGATAGATTATTCTTGCATCTTGAATTCTATCTAATTCAACATTTACTTTCAGCTTCATATTCAGATTGAGCTTATATGGCCACTTCTTAATCGATCATCCACACTTCCTTAGTTTAATATGAATATTCCCAATAGATGGATCAACTCCTTGATCCTATAATAGTTTAGTGGGATATATGTCATGGTAATCCCTCAAAATTTGTAGAGCTTATAAAAATTTAGTTTTCATCTAATAGTCAACTGTGCTTTCCATTTTTGGAACATCATCTATTTCAATGTTAGTGACATGATTCTTGATAAGATGTTGATAAATAATGCATTTTTCTTCATCGATAGATTCATTTATCCTCCTTTTCCCTTCCTATTTGGTAATTTAGATGATATGCAACATGTCTAGTTCAATTAGTTTTCTATCAGTGTCTTTGAGTGGTTTAATACTTCACTCCAACTTGAATAAATCATTAAGGTATAAATCACCATCAAAATCAAAATCCTCAATGTCTTTTGCCTCATCTTGGATCTGGTGACATGGTTATGTTGGATATTGTTCTTTGTTCTTAAAAGCCTTGTACCTTTATACTATTAAGTTAATATTAGAAGCTACATTTTTCTATTTAGTGGATTCTATTATGGTGCTCAAGTCTTGTGTGCACCCATGGCATAAAAAATAATTGAGTTTATATAATGCATTATGTACTAAATTATTTTAATATTCAAACATAAAGATTCATATAAATCACTTTGCATTGGATCCCAATGTTTTTTATCCCTTCTCCATTCCTCGTGCATGTACCATGCTATTGGTAGAAGAGCGAAAGTATAGTGGAAAATGTGAACCCAATATTCTAGTACAACACATTCCTCATTATAAATGTAAACAAATTTATGTATATGAATTTTAGGACACTCACCTTGTTGAAAGAATGACCAATTGATGTAGATAAAATATGGCAACTAGAATATACTAATCATGAGCTCATAGGCATCATCCCATTTCAACTGGTTATCTTGATGAGTTACCCACCCATCGATTGATGGTTAGAATATGGACTTATAACCACATAATGAAATAATTGATGTTCTCAATTGTATTATATAAAATTAATAGTGACCATTCATAAAGTCCAATTGAGGAGGTGGTCATTTGAGTCACCACTATAGATGAAGTTGTTTCCAATGGTAAAGTGCCTTCCCTTGTCAGCTCTATGTAGTCATGAATGTGATCATCGACTTGATAGAGGAAATTAACTTTAGACCAAGTAAGACATTTTATAGTTATAGAGGCACATTCTTCAATAATAAAATAATTTACCACTAGTTATGTAGCTACTAGTTTGGGCCTCCATTGTTTTGATGTCTTGAAATGTTGAGTGAGTAGTGATTATACTTGAGGTTTGGTATGCTAGTATAAGAAGTTACATTCAACTATGTATACAACTTTTGGATTTTGTTTGAAATTCAAATTCATCCAACTATTTTATTGTGGAACATATGGAGAATTTAGTTCATATAGAATTATGTAAGGCTTGTGTATCCCATTGAGATGGATGAAAATAGTGTTATCACCTTGATGTGCCTCAAGCTGATTTTACATTATATTGATAGTAATTTGACCATAATATGCCTAATTTTTACCTATCAGTGAAGGGTAGTGTTTGTTTATGGTCTTCATATTTATGGCTTCAAAGTCACCTCATAGAGATATGTCTGTGACTTTGATATTGACATCTTCTAGTCTACCAATGGGCTCAACTTTTACATAATCATCTAGGCTTAAGGTTACTAGGCTATAGCTTAGATCTAGTCATCCAATATCTTCCCATATAGACCGAGGAATCATATTAACTATACTTCTAAAATAAAATATAGAATTCAATATCTCATAACCAACAAACTCAATATCAATCCATGCATCAACATTGTAGGGCTTCTTCATCTTGACATACCAAACTAGTTTTTTATCTTTTGTTGGCCACACTATGCACATTCTAGAAGATTTTACAATATATTTGTGATGTTCTATGATATATATTCATTACTTAGAGTAATCAAAAGTTTCAAGAGATCTATAAGCATAGTTATAACCCTATCTTAGCACATAATGCATATGACTTAATTATATATTTGCACATTTATTGATATGGCATTACCATCAGTAGTATCTTGATGTTGAATGTTTTTTAACATTTACATAGTTTTATACATGAGGCTCTTCTCTATGGTTAGTCTTAGATATTTATCCTATCTAAATTTTTTGATGCCCTAATCTTGAGGTATCTCAAGTAGAGGTAGCCCTAGTTCTGCATGTTGTTGTCACATAATAACATTTAAAATTGCATTTTCTTTAGGCTCTACACTTAACCATATTCACATTTTGGATGGTTGTATCCTTTATCTACTTCTCTAGAATAGGGAAATATAATTTGCCATTTTGGTCAAATATTATATAGTATGAGTAATATAACTATCTTTATGGGTTCATTGAGCAATTCTATTGGACATGATAGTATTCACCACATAGGTAGCATTACAAGTGAGGCCACTGGTAGTTATTTCCACTACCATCTTGGTATCCTCATATATAACCACCATGACCTCCTCATCTATTAGATAAATATAAACCTCAATATCCTCCTGATTACTATTCAATGTTCCACTATTGGTGTTGTTGATTATTATCCCCAATTTAAAATTATTGTTTCATAGCTGGTGTGGTCTAATTCTTTTATTATTGCTATGTTATAGGTGAACTCCAGGGTGCTACATACTAGTATTAAGGAGATAGAGGTGCCCAACTTAGAAAAGGAGGGGTCCATCTAGATAAACCATGAAGAAGATACTATGATGAACATAGAATTCATTATGGACCTATTTGGCTTACATAACCTTTATCAACCTCCATGCCTGGGATTGCTTACATCACCAAGGAAATTTATTATGATATGATGGTGATTAAATTTTTGAAGATGCCCTCTTTAATATCTTGTAAATCCCTATATTTCTTATTGTCATGGTTAGGTGACTTATAAAAATTATAATATGGGTTATGTGGATTCTTAATATATTATTATAGAAGGTGGTATTATGTTATGGCATGCGTTACTACTTAGTAGAGTTCACAAAGTTTTGTCTTAACTTTTGGACAATAATTTTAGGGGTGTCCTTTTTCAAACTCTATTCACCATAGATTAAATTTGGGATTATGTACCTTGTGGTATTGCTCCATTTTTTTCATGAAAGACTATAGTGTATTTTCAATTTTTGAATTAGTGATAGGGCTTCTCTGTAATCTTCAATTTGTTCTACGAATAGTGTAGAAGCTTTGGCATCTACTTTTATATCATATTGAGTCTATGTAGGTGAAAACTAAATCTTGGTTCATACTCCTTCAATGAAACATGTTGATTTTTATTTATCTATTAAAGAAAATTATACCTTATTCATTACATCAGATAATCAATAGTCATAGTCACAAACTGATTCTCTAGACATTTGCCTTATCTCCTTTAGGTCCTATATAGTCTAACTGGTACATTTATTAATATTAAACTCTATGATTAGCCAATCCTTAACATATTTTATACTTGCTTATTGAATGTCTCTTTTGTATATAAACTCTAGTGATCCCCTAGCTAGGGCACCTACTAGTTTTCACTTTTGAAAATTTTCATCATTGATGCTCTTAGCCTACCATTTCATTTTACAAGTTAGTAGGTACTATTCAAGAACCATGAATCCATCATAGATGGCTAAGTTTAGGAATCTTGTCGATGTGTCATCATATTTAATGGTGTATATAGATTATTTTGTGCAACTTTTATCATATGTGTCTATGTTCTGAGTGATCTTGCTTGTATACTACTCTATACACTAAGAATTATCATACACACTTTGCTTGTCTATGCATCCTTTATGTTGTTATTTAGTTAAAACTTATCCTATGGCATTTAAACCCTTCCTAATTGACCTTGTATTAATTATTTTACCCCAATGGTTCACATGATCTAAAATTGTCTTTCCCAACTATTATCCTCCTACTCACTTGGTTAAAAACATTTACTAGAATATAAAATATTGGGCTATAGGGATACATACACTTTTGATGAATACTTGTTTCCAATAATTTCCTCTTATACTACACTTAAACATATGATTAACCTATGAATTTAGTATATTTATTTGATTAATTATTCTTATTATAATATTACCCTTTATTTTATATTCATACTACTTCTATCTTATATCAATTCTACTACTAAATGACTCTCATATTCTTCTTTGAAAATTTCATCCTAATCCCATCCTTCATCACTTCACTCTATCCACTAGCTTTCATTATCCTCTATATTTTGTCTACATTAAAAATTTCACTCTTCTTATCCTCTCACTCATTCATCATTTATCATAATACTACTTTTACCTCTATTCACAGCTACTTGGGTATCCTTCTGCCTATTCCATATGTTCTATTGTCATAGTTCCTATTTTGAATCTATATTTTTCTTCTAACTCTTCTTCCCTCATGTTTCCATTCTAGATTTAGGTTCAAGATTAATTTACTAATTTACCCATAATTCATCATCTTGTGTACACATACCCATATGATTGAAGTGACTACTCCATATTGGATGGAGTATGCATCATGGCCTTATCCATAACCAACATCTTTAATAGGAGTAGTCACTACAAAAAATTTCCTCTTATTATTTAGATAAAATGGTCTTTTGTACATTAAAATGATATATATACTTATACTATTAACTTGGTGATGTATCTATAGTGGTGCTGACCCAATAGTCTATCACTCTCATCTAATTAGTTTCTAGTTTCAATAACTAGTCTATTTTATCTTCATTCCAAGTGATTGTTTCATTCATTCTAGGATTGAAACAATAGTATTCCAATATTGTCAACTAGTTAGTCAATAATTTAAGTAGTTAAAAATATATATATATATATATATTTCTCTAAAGATATGATCTTAAATAATTTCACTTATGGTAAGACAAATCCTCTTAGATTCTTCTTGTACAAAGTTACATTCTTTTTGGTCTAACCATGTTTCAATGTCTCACTACCCTGGTAACCATCTTAGCATAGTTTCTTTTGGAAGGAGTGTTTTTATGCGCACCACACCATTGATAGCAGAGGTTCTTGATATAATATAAAATTATAAGGATGAAGATAGATAATTTTTATTATAATACACAAGATAATATATAGAATTAATATTTAATATAAGTATGTCAGAGAGGAATTATTGTGAAATAGATAAGAATTAAGATTAACCAAAGTTTGATTAGGGTTTCTAAAGAATTAATATTAAATTAAATATGATAAAACTAAACATTAAACATATTAGTAGATACAAGTAATAAAATAATAAATAAAATAGGTAACCATAACCATAAATTCTATATCCATCTCAACAAAGGTTCATCATCTTCTTCATACAAGCATACATATTTATAGTCATTTGTAGTTCCTAACTATTCACAATCTTCTCATATATTGGTGACAAAAAGAGGGGAATGTTAATATTATATCCTTTTACAAGTCATGGATGATAATAAAAAATACATGTAGATAATAATTTCACACATAATTCATGAATATCTAAAGAATATCCTACATAGCTCTACTTATTCATTTTCTTCTCCCAATAAGACCCTACAAAAAAGTGTTAATTTCTCATAATTTTGTTGTAGTAGTTAGAGTTAACCAAGTAAAATTATGAAAATAAATGAAACATTAATATTTATACCTTTGTTTTATGTACATGAAGGTTTATATATAGGTTCCAATCTTTAGGTGTGCAAATTTGATGTTCCAAGTTGGCCAATCATAACAGGTCTAATGAAGAAGAATAATACAAAACTCAAGTAGTGTAAAAAGGTAATTTTTGATGTGATTTAATGGAGTGATTCATTGGAGTGAATTTTGGTGTGGTTTGGGAATTTAATTTCATATACATGATTTGTATAAGGTTTTATAGAAAGTGGAAGTGGTTGAAAATTTGAAGCCCAAATGGCTTATCTAGTTCTGGTATGACTGGGAGGAGAAAGGTCAAAAGATTAGTCTAAAAGACTAATATTTGAATTTATAACATATTTATTTTATATTTAAATATGGTATATATATTTTATATAATCATATTCAAGTATTTTAATTCTTTTAAATTTATCATATAGGTGTTGAAGGTCAATGTTTCATTACTCCATTTATGGATAGTTTTAGCAGTTCTGTGTAAGGAAGTTGAAAGTAATTAAAAGTTGGATTTGAGTGTAATATTTATGAAAAAAATATAATTTATTTTTTATTAATGAATTTTAATTTCTTATAATTATTCTTATTAGTTTTGGATATCAGTGTAAATGAATAAAATGTGTTCACAAAATGGGTTGTCTATTCAGGATTGGACTGTGAGACTGCAAGTCAAGCAATTGGTATTTGATACCAATATTTACCATTAGATCTTGTGAGTTTTTAATTTTTTTATTATTTTAATATGACATATGATAATTTTAATGCATCAATATTCAATAAACATGTCTAAATGAGTGGTTTATGTCGAATTCCTTATGACTATGTTTTTGAGTATTATGGCAGTTCTGAGTGAGCAAGTTACATAATTGTGTTTGAGCAATTATTGTCTACTTGAAGTTGTTTAAAGTATTTTAGTACATTAATTATTTCATTTATTATATTTATATATGTTTAATTTTTAATGGGAGAGATTATAAATGAGTGATTTAACTTCATTTTTGTAGGACAATTTTTGAGGTGTGTAGGCCTAATAGGGCAATCTATCCTAATGAGGGATTCAAGGTATGATCAAAGGATGTAAATATAAACAATAATATAAGAGGTTATAAGAAATAATTCTAAACATTTTTTTATTATTTTTATTTTTATATAAGGATATATGGATTGAAGACAATCAATTTTCAGCATCAAGAAAGCATACCTAATGAAGTAGGTCTCCATGAGACTTAAAGGGTGAGTAAGCCAAATGTTGGTCATTGATTCAGAATGTACCAAGTGAATTAATATGACCTTAATTTCATAGATATTATATAAACATGTTTTTTATGTTATGGTTACATAAAATTTAGGTGATTAAGTATGAGAGAGATTAGTGTCTGAGTACACATAGGCCTAATGAGACAATGAGCTACATCGAGTGTTTCATGAATTAATTAAATCTATACTGTGTTGTTAAAAACATAAGAGGTTAGTTTGTATCTATTTAAAGTGTATTTTATATAATATATATATATTTATATAAATGTAAGGTGATCTAAGGGATCATGTTCTACATGTTAAAAGACATATGTAATGTAATTAGGTCTCCATGAGTCCTAAAGAAAGAATGTAGACTATTGAGTTGTGACCAAACTGATATTATGATTGATTCTTGTTTTAACATGTACTAAGACATATTATTTGGAAAATATAAGTGTAAAATTGTGTATGTCTAACCAAGGTGTGTATGAGCATGAGGTTTGTATAAAAATAAGCTCTAATAGGTCTATTTGATCAGTTACATGAAGAGGATGTGTAGGTGAATGAAATAACACATTTTTGGGCAAAACAAGGTCTTGTGGATAATTATAGTGGTGTATATAACTTTTCATGAAGATATAATAGGTGTATTGTATATGAATATCAAGGTCTTATGACCTAATATATCTTGAAGAGACTTAGTTGAGAGAAGTAGCCTAGAAGGTAGTTTGAGAGAGATAAAAGAGTGAGAATAGCTAAAGAATGTGATCAAAATTTTTAGGTGACTAAGTTGGTGTTGATTCATATAGTGGGTTATTGCCTCTTTTGTAGGTTGGTGCTTGTTAAAGCCTAGTTGAGTGGGTACTTAACTTATTGGGGTTAGTGATCCATGTAGAGTTAGTGCTTCACTAAAGATTATTTTTTGTCTTATATTACTATAGTCCATTTATATAGATCAATGGGTTTTATTACATTTAAGGGTTTCCCACATATGTAATGTGTTACATTATTTCCTGATATTGTATGGTTTCATATGCTTTGTTAGATTATCATGTTTGTTTGAATGGTTCATGCATTATTAAGTGCAATTGAATGAATGTTTTGAAGACACTAATTCACCTCCACCCCCTCTCAGTGATTGTGCCTCAAAAATACTTATTATATACAACTTTATCAACAACTTATCTTTGGATGCATACTTTGAACTTGCTACACGAAATCTCTAAGATGTTCTTATAGATCATATTTATCATCTTATAATGTAATTTATAGGGATAAGAAAATTATTTTCATCTAATGGGTTTTGTAATGATTCTATAAAATCATTCGAATGGCCAACTCTTGAAAAACCTAGTTCCAATTTTAAATCATCATCTTGAATATGGAGAGTAATTTACACTAGTGTTTAAGTATTATGCATATAAGTATGTGTTGAAATAGATGATAATACATGAGTATAAAACCTAGAAGGCACAAATTATTTTTCATAAGATGATCCATATAAATATTAGGAATACATTGCATTCCCCTACACAAAGGGTAGGTATCACATATAGATATAGGTGTAGACATATGAATACTATCAATAGGAGTAGTGTTATAAACACCTATTCTAGAATACATGTCTTTAAAATTAAAATTAGTACCACTAAATATCTCAACATTTCTTTCCCCAAATGTATATTCCTTGTTAATATTTTTAATTTCATCTCTAGTTACATGTAAACTTACATCAACCATGTGTGCATTCATTTTAAAATATTTATCTTTTTTTTTTTTCATTTATACCATAAAATATATCATGTAAGATAGTATAAAAATTCCCATTTTTATCATCCACATAAATTATATTTTTCATTATGATTATGTGAAGACATATAAATCATATCAAAAACTTAATGTAGGATAGATATGAAAACTTAAAAAGGAAAGATGAAACCCTAATGGAAAATGATATAGGGTTTATGGTGCTTGAAAATAATGATATATTTCATTATACTGTTTTAACTTGTTTTTAATTTAGGATATATAAATAATTCAAAACTATTAATATTAAATTTTTATAAGATAATACATTTAAACATATGGATATAAATTCTAATAAATGAATTATTACACTTAATATTCATAGAATTTATTAAGAGACAAGGTACTAAATTGATTTATGTTTCATTTTTCTCATTATATATGGATAGTCATATAATGTCATCTAAAATGTTTCTATGGTCTCTCGACTTATGAAATAGAGTTTCAAACTCTAGAAATATTATATTAGTGAAGTGAAAACACCCGTGGCATTCATTTTTGTCCATTATATGCCAAAACTATATTTTTAGATTTTTATAGTCTATATTACCTTATATCTTTGGGATAATTTAGACATGATTCATATTTATTTCATTTTAAAAAATAATGTTCACATATTTATATGTTGTGTTATTTTACTTTGAAACCTTGGCTCCACTTTTGACACTTTATTAACCTAGAAATAGGGGTTTGAAATAAACATAACCTATTAAGTGGTTGATCACTACCTACATTAAAATACTCATAAGAGGGATCACAGCACACACACTTATCCAACCTATGTATATGTGTGCAAAATAGATATTTACTATAATTCAATTCAACTCTTTGGATTTAAAAAATAAGCACGTAACTTTTACCTTTAATTATTGCATTCAAACTTAGCTTTTCTATTATTCCATTGAGGTTTTTTCAAATATGGATGTTTTGAAATAATGTCTTAAGGATGTGCACATAAATTTCTTAATGTGAAAGTGAATTTTATATTTATTCTATATACAATATAGATATAAATTTCCTTGATCTTGAGGTGTATATATAGATGACACTTTAGGTAATTTCCCCACAAAATTGACATGTGAAATGTGTGGTTTAACCCAAGGGAGGGATTTGAATTTTGAAACAATAATTTAAGGAACCCAAGACATTTATATAAAATTTGAACACTACTAGTAAATGGTAATATCTAATTATATCCAACATTGTCTAGGAAGGAGGAGGCAATGATTTGGAATATGAAAATGTGCAACTTAGGATAATAGATCTTTAAGGCACATACAAGAGAGATCTTGAGTATGAATGATGGGAAATTGGTTTAGATAATTCAATAGATAATGGAATGGCTATGATAGAATGTGAGTAGGATTGGAATGTGTATTCATAAGTCAAGTATGTAATATATTATTCAAAAGTGATATTTTAATGAGTATAATACCAAATTTATATGTATTCATTATTAATCAAGATAAATAATCCATAAAACTAATGATATATCATAGATCAAAGCTTTTCCAATGAATTTTTGCTTCACTATACTTCACACTTATGTCACTTATCCATGTTGGTCTCTTTATGCATTACCTTGTGCCAAATGAGGGTAATTAGTATTTGTTACTTACATCTATCACTTCTAAGGAAAATTAGGTTAAATCCCTTACTTTATATATTAAATACACACACCAAAATAATATTTCAAGGTTTGATTTTGAGTATGTGGGATATGTAGTTACAATTCCACTCTGGTGGTTTTCCCAACACCATTATTATTATTTGGTTTTAATGTGTGCAATCTAAGTCAAATAAAATATGCATTCATATTAAAAAAATTATTTCATATTTAAGAAGTAGAGTTACCATATAAAAAAATAAAAAAATAAATCATAATACATAGACACTAAAAGAACCAAATTGTTAAACCCTATATAGATAGGCACAACAATACACATATGATTGATAGCTGAACTTGTTACGTGCATGTGTTTACATGACAGGCCCATGTAAATACAATCATGTCTTAAACCATAGTGTATTTATTAAAATATATAATTAGGTCAAACATAGTCAACATAATAAGAATACAATGTCAAACTTATAGAATAGTTAAAGTATTTTCTTAACCTCTTTATCATTTTAGTGCATTGTTTTAGTTTATTAATGTGACACTTGGTTTTATTTCAATTGTGTATGTTTATATCTAATTATTATAATTTTTGGTATTAATATTTTGAGTAAAACACAAAATTAGGGTAAATACAAATAATTAATCCTCAATTTAAGATCCTAACCCCTAATTCTTCATCTTAATAAAGTGGATTTGTGTGTGCTAATATAAAAAATTATATGTCTCAATTATGAGAAATGAAAATGGGGAATCATATAAATATGGATTAAACCCAAAATATACACAAGTGAATATTAATTTATGTCATCTTATTTATTCTATATAATTTGATGTACTTCATATCAAAATAAACAAATAAAAAATCATACCTCCTTTAAGAACTATCCTAATTGTCAAAATACACATTTATGTTATGGGAGAATCAAGAAATTCATATGATGATGGAAATACCCAAGTTGAAAAGGATTAAAAAAACAAAGCATTTATTCAAGAATTAATGTAATGGGTTATTATTAGAATCATATCTTCTAGACCAAAAAAATATATGGATGACATGAATATATTTTTCTTGCACAACAATATTTATCACCATAATACTATGGCCAAAAGCTTTCATCCATTATGCTTAATGATGCATCAAACAAAAAAGGTAAAGGCTAAAATATTATAGAGGATGTTTTATTGAATGAAAAGGAATAATCAAATGTCACTAATCCTCCAAAATTCCTTTTTGAAAGGATCAAAATAAAAGGAATTTTATATTTTAATTTAAAATAAGTAGTCAATAATGAGAAAAAATCCAAGAGTAAAATTTTGAAAATAAACACCATGTGTATGCTAACAACCTTATTTTAAGCTTTATAAATATCAAATAAATGTAAACCAAAGAAGATAGTTATTTTGTTATGGAATATACACCTTATTATCCACTTAATAATGTTCAAATTTAAAATTACAAAATAAAATAAAATAACATACATTAGTAAATTCAAAAGGTATAAAAATATCTAACCAAGCAAAACCACCTGATAGAAACAAGAAAAACATTGAATAGAAAACCAATCACATGAATCATTATAAGTCTAAATAAACTCATATTTTGAAATGCCAACATACAATAATTATTTAGGAAATATAATCATTTAATATTGTTATAATATACATCTATTGACGTATTTATTGTACCATAATAGACTTAAATAAAGATTGTTTTATTTTATTTATTATTCCTTACATGTTTCTTTTTTTTAGTGTTTTATTTTTAAAAGTTAAAAAAAAAAAAAAAAAAAAAAAAAAAAAAACATAAAAAAAAAAATACAAAAAATGATTTGGATTTATCTTGGTCATATTATGCACATAATACATATTTCATCATACATGATAGACTTCCCACATCATTTTTCACACTCATTTTTTAATGATACAACTTGATATAAGTAGGGAGTGTGCTAATATAGATAAATAGGCTTATAAACAGAATTAAAAATCTCCACATAAGGACTCACTTATTGTGTTTAAGTAATAACTTTAATCTAAATATATATAATTTACATATACCATATTTCTCACTAATTTACATGATTTTTACATATTTTACATGTGTACATGGATCTTATTCTAACACATATTTACATTGGAGTAAATTTTATAAGTCACCACCTATGACCTTGATTTCTAAATTTCTTGGCCTTGATTGCATTCTTATATTTACTATCTTTCAGATCAAATTTGCAAAATATTTACATTGGAATTATTATAATCCATTTGTTTTATGTTTCATTTTCCTTGATCACTTTATTTTTTATCCCATTCTTTACACTTATGTTAGTCTTCATGATGATGATGATAGTATATTTATTAAGAAAATTTGTCATAACATGCACTTAGTTCTAAGGGAAGCTTATAGATGCTTCAAATTCTCCTAATCTCATTATTCTAGTTTGAGAGTCTTTAACCCTTTTTTTGTGAAAACTCATGCTTCCTCTTTATACATATTATTTATTCTAAATCTGAAATTAAAAAAATGGTTTCATACACAATTGTATCTATTTTTCTATGGGGTTATCATAGCTAATAATAATATTTCTTGTCCTATCTATATATACAATTTTACCTTAGTGGGGGAATGGTTCCCATGTTTTTTATCAATGAAATATTATGTGTTTATCTTTAAGAATGACTTTAGGCTAATATGACCATATGGGAATGGAACTAAAAGTTTCAACTTATGTATTATACTATTTATACATGTATCACTTCAATGGGAAATATTACTCACATGCATTATTATATATTAACATTGATTTCATCATCAATACACTATTAACTTGACTACATATTACACTTTAAGTGTATATGACAAATATTTATATATGGGGGGCATGTGACCCAAACACGTTTCTTATATATACATTTCTTAGTACATATTCTTGACTTCAAAATCTATAATTTTTACACTAAACCGACATATGATGGCTAAGATTATTTAATATCACTTTCTTTGAGAATTATTCATCTTGGGGAGTATGGAGGTATTCCAAAAGTACATCAATAACCTTAAATTTTAAAGCATAACATATTTGATCTTTATACATAGTTGGATTTATCATATGTCATTACATATTGATTTCAAATTACATTTTAGAACCTATATTACACAATTGGCTTGAACTATTGCATGGATCATGATATCCAATATAATATTCATACACTTTTTCATGTTAGTATTATCTTGCTTAATGACTACATGGGTCATATATTACACATCATAGGGTGATTTTTTTATAAATTAAAAAAAAAATATCAATAAAAACATTAGTAAAAAGTTCATAAATATTACTTTAAACATATTTCATATTCACCTATTCTAGAGGTTTTCATTATCCATGATTTTTTAGTGTGAATTTATCACTACACCTTAAGCTTATTAAGTAATTATCTTATGATCTTTTATTTTATTATTTATAAAATAATCCTACTTAGATATGTAACTTGAACTTATGTTGAAGTTACACACATGAAAAAGTTTACTTATGTCTAAGTTACACACATGGAAACTTGCACTCACGTCCAAGTTTCACACCCATATAGATTTATACAACTGACTTCATTTATGAAAAAACTTACATTTATACAACTACATACAATTATGGGAGCCTTCATGATCTATGAAATCAAGGTTATCACTCAATTTCAAAAATGGTATAGAGAATAGAAAGTGATAGATTTATGTATTATTATATTTTACCTTGCTACATGCTATAAAATAAATAAGTACTATTGTACCCAAAATTTGTGTTGTCTCTATCTTCTTTGCATGCCTTTGGGATGCAAGTTATGTCTAGGATATATGAATTTGATACTAAATAGTCTATAATTATAATATATCTAGAAAGCAATCCTATTAGAAATGTAGCATGCACTAAGCTCTAAGTTTCACAAATTGTGACTTGCACTAAAGTCTAAGTTGCACACTCATATGGACTTTATCCAACCATGTGAATTTATGAAACCAATTGCATTTATATGAATATAAAAATTTATGAGAGATATTGGGATATATAAAATTAGGTATTTCCCACTGTAAAAAATTGGATGAAGAGAAATTGAAAGGTTTTATGTATTTTTATATTTCTACCTTAGGGTAGAGTATATAATAATGAGAAATTGTTATGCCCAAACTTTTAATTTTATTTCAATTTTTCTACATAATGAGTATGATATATGATATATATCTCTGTGTGTGTGTGTGTGTGTGTGTGTGTGTGTGTGTGTGTGTGTGTGCGCGCGTGCGTGCGTGTGTGTGTGTATTATCTTGTCTATTATAAAATTTTAATATTTTACTCGATCATGATTCCTATATCAGTTTCATCATTTTGAGCATTTTTAGAGGGGTTTTACTCTAGGTGCATTTTTTGAAATTTCACCTCTATCAATATGCCTATTAAGGACCTAAAATCCATATGACAAATTTAAACTTTTAGGGGTTTGAATTTTTATGCGCAGCTAGTTTTTTCATGTGGATGGGTGCTTGTAACTTTTTAAAATTTTGAGAATTTTAAAAAAATGGAGAGCATTGTTTATTTTTTAGAGCGTGTGAAAAACCATTTTAGGGAAATTTATGTAAATTTTAAGTGGTCATTTTTATAAAATTTAGGGGCATTTTATTATTTATATATTTTTTAATAAAAATATTGTAGGGGGTATTTTATAAAGTGTTTTTTCTTAAATTTAAAAAAAAAAAGGATTTAGTCACTTCGCAACCACCCTATTACTCCAAGGATCACCCCTTATCACTCCTTAATTGATCCACCCTCCCATTTACCCTACATATCTTTCCACCTCCAAATCACTCCCCAAAACCACCACTACTACCCAACTATGTGTAATGTTCTATGTAGTACTATACTCCATCCCACTATAACTCCTTTACCTATCCCCTCCATAATTTGTGCCACCACAACAATTCCATTCCTCCACGTAGACTATTTTGGCACCAAAATGTAATTTAAATTTGCATTTACAATGGTATTGGTATGTTATGATTAATATTAAAGCATTTAAACTATGCATTTATATTCAATTTTAGATTCCAAATCCTTAAAATATTATCTCCCCAGTTTTATTGACTTCTAGTACATCTTTCCATCACCCAACCACCACCAAGTAACCATTATTGAATTATGTAGTCCACAAACCACCCAAAACCCATATGGACACACTTTATTTTTTCATCCAATTTAAAAAGCTTCCAATAAATTTTTTTAACATTTGTGTATTTGAAGTGATGTGGGCATAGTGGCTAAATTTATATTACTAAGTCATAAGGTTGGGGTAGGTAACAAGTTTGAACCCTAAAAACCCGTTTTCACCTCTACAAAAAGAAATTTAATTTTATTAATGTATATTATTTCTAGTGATAACATATTGTTAAAGGGGGTGTACTTTTTAAAGTGTTATTTTTTAAGTGGTGTGTTATTATCCTATAATTGAGTGGAATTTATTTAATATCATGAGAGAGGTAGTGAACATTTTTTTGTTTGATTAAATACCAAAGAGTGGGTTTTGTATGGCATGCAACCACACCCTGCATAAAAACACTTTTTTCTATGTCAACTTTATGTAGCCCCTTTTGTATGCAAAATTCTAAAGTTACATTCTCATCACTTTGGACTCCATTTGACATGAAGTTTTGTTAATTTACCTATTTTTATGTGATATTTTATAAATTAGACTTTATTTATCCTCATTTCATGAATTTATTCATGAGATAATTTTGTGGCACATGATAGTTTCCAAACCCCTTTGTCATTAATTTTTTCATTTCTATAGGTCATTTATCCTCAATAACACATTTGTGTTGGGAACCATATTTTTTAGAACACATGATTTTTATCATTATGCACAACAATGTGGTTCTTGTGTAATGAAAATGTAATTTTTTCAATTTTATAGAATGTGCATGATATGGTCTCATTTTTATGACCTTATTAAGGAACTAGGTGTATCTTTTTAACATTGCACTATTAGTAAAACTCCTACATTTTTAACATGTTATTGAAGTAGTGGATTCATACCAATTGTGTAGTCACCTTTTTTGAGTTTGTTTAACTTATTTAATAGTATTTGGTTAGTATCATCTACTATTAATGATCCTACAATTATTTCTAATACATATTCTAATGTCATTTTTTTCTATGCACCTTATGGAATTTTTTGGAGTATATTATTTTTATCATTTATTTTTTTAACACATTGATAGTATATCAAAATCCTTATGGAAAATAAATTTAACATCCCATAAATTTATTCTATATTTAAGTAGCAAATTCATAACACTCATACATATTTATTCATCCACTCCACCCATTTGATATTACGAGGTGGGTGTTTTTATAATACCTTCTTTGGGTGTTGTATGTAGACCTCTTAGCATTTTTTTGGCACATATTATCATCTAATTATGCTCATTCTTTAGTAGTGGATCAACCCACCTATTGTACATTTTGTGATGGATTAAGCCCATCAAAGAAAAATATATTTCACCATGTTGTACTACTCTTTGTGTGTTGTACTATTTTTTGGGTACCATTTTTGCACATATCATCATCATTTTACACTTATTTTTATTTGAGTAATATTAATTGTAATGGGTACCTAATTGGGCCTCATTTTGGGACCCACTTCATTAGTTTATCCTTAGTTTTTAATAAAATCCCTATGTTTCACTTAAATGGGAATGTTGGTGTAAAGTTAAAGTTACACTTTAAGCTTAATTAGTTACTATGTAATTATCCTAGGATTTATTATTTTCATATTTATTGAAATCACTTGAAAGTGGTATCTAAGTGCTAAGATTATTACTTCATACTAATTATCCCTATATTAGCTCTAGATCTATCCTATATCCTATTTTCAAACATATACAACCTTTATGTAAGCCACAAGCATCCCTATTCATCCCTAAATTATTCCCAAACACGCATTATTACATCCTAGACTTTGTGCCTAGTTTTCTACCAATTAGACATTAGCACCATAATAACGATAATAGTGACACATGGTGCTAGTGCCCCAATAATGACACTAATATCCTTTCCATATTTTCCCAAATGGGTATCGTTTCAAATTTAAAACCTCCTAAGGTTGGTCCAAACCTCTTTTAACACCTGAATAGGAATTACAATGGTATATATACATAATTTTATCCCTCTAACCAATAGATGGAAATCAGATGCAAAATTCATATTCAAACTTAAATCAATTAGTGTCAAATTGAGGTTACCAATCCCTATTATAACATACTTCTACATACTAACATCTACAGTAGTTTTAAGTTTAGATTAACCAAATTTTTAGTCTCAAGCACATTCAAATAACTCAAGTCAACTATCATACTAGCTTCACTTGCACTTGCACCAACACTTAGGTGGGGAGAACTACATTGGGATTTATCCCCATTTGGAGTATTGGTATGTAGTCATCTCTCATCATAATAGGGTGTTGAGGATATCCAACTTACCCCATTAACAAATACACTTTTTAGATCATATCAACTAAATTTCATAAAAATGTGGAGGATTATGTTTTTCTCATAGTCAAAACATGAAATATACAAGGTTTAAAAACTTATGAATGAAGGAATAAACCTCAAAAATCTAGACACAAGTGCACCTAGAAGCTTAGGGAAGTCTTACATAAAGGACACTCCTACCAATACAGGGACACTACCACCGCATTTCTAATAATAGTGGTACTATCCAATTAGGGTGTTACTATCCAAGAGGGGTTCTAACATTGATATCTTAATTGTGATACTCAGACTAGCCTATGACTCATTTTTTGTTCTCCATATCATTTTTATTAGTCATTTTCTAGCTATGTTATTACTTACAATATTTATTACTATTTTTAGAAATGTCAAAGTTAGACAATTCTATAAAAGGTTAGTGTATGTATTTATTGCATATTATTACCCTGATTTAACATACTCAAATCCTTAAAAAATATGAGATTTACATTCATATATGTCCTAAAAGGTTAAAACATTTGGTTAACCCAACTTACCTTGAATATTACACAAACCCTAACACTAGATAACCTTAGGCATTACATTCCCAGCATTCAAATTTTAGATCCATGCATTTTATAATCTTATTTGATATAATCATGATAATAATGACAAAATAAGGGCATCACTTTTTTTTTTCAAATTCTAATACTTCAATTTGCATGTTTATTCTTTTTAATTTTGGAATGAACTTAGAAAAGACATAAACACATGTATATATGATGCTTTAAATCAATTTAAATGTATGCCATATTTCGTTCCATAGATATCATGTTATTGTTCTCTTATGTGGTATAAATTAATAAGAAAATCCTTACATACATAAAGGATATATTGTATAAGCTAGCAACCATGTTTCAAGTTTTAATGTCATATCTTATGCACATGAAAGAATATCATTCTCCTTCACATCTCTATGAGGGTGATGTCAACATTCCCTTCAACCAGGTCCATGTTATCCCTCCTCTATAAGATGAAATAGACCATACCATTGTCATTAATCCCCATACATAGCCTATTCACACTTGTTCCTTATAGGGTGTATGCCTACATATTCAATTAGAAGAAACTAAGGTTTGTACTTGTGATACTCTAAGCGATCAAATTATCAGTATGAGTTATCTAATATTAGATTTACAAAATCAAAATTAGTTGTTAAATTAATAGGACACATTATTTATAAATCACATTACATATAAATATTATTTAAAATATTTTAGCGTTAACCATGTATATGAATTTACACCTGGCAAAGTTGTGCCTAACACTCTTTCATATCCAAATCATAAATCACAACAAAGTACATATGAAACTACTGATTAAAAAAACATTAAAATATCAAATAAGAGTTCAAGTGAGGTGCTAAAGGAAAATATTAAATCTAAATTGATCAACCTAAACCCTCTACACTCAGTGATGACATCTAGATATTATTATGCATATCATAAAATGCATGGGTACCACACTGATTCATGTTTAACATTGAAAATGAAAATACAATAGATAATGGATATAGATGACTCAAATATTGACACATAATAAAAAAAAATATAATGTCATCTACAAATTCAAAAAGGGTCAAATGTATAAATAGTAAAAAATAGTTACCAAAACATAACTCAGTATAACAAAAATTTCAAAATACACAATCACAGGAATAAATAGTATAACAAGCACATTTAAATCAAGTAAAAGATTCAAATCTACCTCTCTAAAATGAGGCTCAACTTTTAAAGTAGTATGGGCTTGGTAAAAAATATCAACAACAATTTGATTATCACAGTCAAGATATGGGCAAGTAGACCTAAGACATCACTTCTCCTATTATAGTAGTTTATAATGTGGGTTAAATTTTTTGGGATTTATTGCACATCCTAAGGTAATTAATTCATAGATATATATTATCAAGGAAAAAAGTTCAAATACATGATTAATGTTACATAAATAGAAAGAAATTTGGTTACAAAATTAAAATCATGTTAAACCAATAAGCATTCTAAAAAAAGGCTTTCTAGTAAAAGATCTTACAGAGCACCATATGCCTACAATAAGCACAATTTCAAAAGGAAAAATCATAATAAATATTCCAAAGCACAATTCAAAAAATTTAAATCCATAGTATGAGGTAATTCCATCTATAATTCTAGGTTATTATGATTTTGATGATGACTAATACTCAGATTCTTACTACAACACCATTCAAGTACAACATAGAAATCACACATCATGATAGATTACCACTACTATTTTTGACACAAACCACATTGATAGTGAGTGTCCCACAAGACTCATTAGTTAATATAATTTATCCCTTCTTATATATATATATATATAATATATATATATATATATATATATATATATATATATATTTCTCTATTTATCCCTATATATAGTTTCATTTTCATGTTGATTTTACATAGCTTATATCCATAAAATACAAAAAAAAATACAATAGTTCAAAGAACACAAAAACATTCAAATATTTAGTTAAAAAACACAAAATTACAAATTATATACATTTTTATGTTTACATTTCTTATATTTTATGGAAACTACAAATTTTATTTATATTAGTATAGTCAATTTTGTCATACATACATGCTTCACTTATTCTTGTCGAGTGCTTGCATATTGTTTAAGGACTTAGGTCCATTACACTAATCTAGATTTGTTATTATCTACCCAATAGGGGCATCAACATTGATATACAAGTTCTTCATTTGACACATTCACCCACTTGGGAGAACCCTATACACAATTTTAATTAATAAGTTCTATCTCTATATACTCTAGATCACAACATTAGCATTGTTATATCTTCATATTAATCATGTTACACTTAGATTATTTTCCAAATATTACTATTTTAGATTTAACATATGTACATCTTCACTCTTACATAGATTTGTATTACATATTCATATATAATTTAATATTTATATTTCCTTGTTTGGAATTTATTGTATATATATGCTTCTTCTATTTGAGGGAATTTGAATATGCCATTACTCTTTAGCTCTATGCCACTTCTTTTCACAATATGTATGCTTTCAATATGTGTACATCTCTTTGTATGTACCTTCTTGATTTTGTATTCAAACATTTAAACATGTCATTTTATGTGGCTATAATCCAACTTGATTGATTCTTTCATATGTGTACATTTGAACATGTCCTTGTATGTCATGTTTTCTCAAATTTAGTGACATGTTTTCATCTATTTTGTATTTGAACCCCTTGGCCTAATTTATGTGCCTCATGTGTGTTATATGGATGGTCTAATATATGAATCATAGCAATGACACTTTTATCTTTCTTATTACACACTATAGTTTTATATTCCATAATGGACCTCATGTATCACCCCTTCCTACTTGGATGTTGTGATGGACATCATTCCCTATCCCCCTAGGTACCTACCTAGGTTTTACTTAGATTTGTTGTTACATACATTATTATATCTATCTTAACACACATTTTGAACTATATAAATGACATACATCATATGTTATAAACTTATGCTCAGAGTATATTACATTCTAATGTTAGTATACACATTACATAGGATTATTATGTAATTATAAAAGATACTCTAGCTAACACACATATTATAGAGATTCTTATTTTAAGGATTATTATTTCACAAATTTAATAATTCCCATCCAAAGAGGGAGAATTCACAAGGGTTTTTCATAGATATCAGGCTCTTATAATGCATTCACAATAAATATTTAGCACACAATCTCATATTATATAAATCAGACTTAGGAAAACATAGTGGAAAAATAATAACACAGATCAACATAGTTGCACATAAATCAGAGTAGGACACTAACACAAAAATTGGGACACTAGTACCCCATATACAATAATGGAATTATTTTTTAATATATGGTTCTACTACCTAGTAGCCATAATTTTAGAAAAACCTATATTGGCTAGAAAATTATAGTAAGTAAATTATAGATTTACATAAGTTTAGTTATAGATTTATTATTTTTTCCCAATTTGGCTTATATTCAAACTAGTTTAGATTAGATTAATACCAATTTTCTCAAATTGGGGAAATCATTCATGACATGACAATTATAGTATTTAGTTTATATAACAAGATATAAATTATTACAACTCAATCTAAAATCCGTATGCTTAAATATCAAGTTTTGGGGGCATGTGTATGACACATTGTTTATGTATGCTCACTTACACACTAATTGATTAGATGGAATGATAAATTACATGTAATTATATACAATATATACATCCAAAATCATATTCCAAGTTCCACACCATATTCATTCCTTAATCTATCTAAAGTGGTTGGCATTCCCAAGTGGACCTAAGACACCTAATATACCTGAGTGGTTATAGAGCTGACATACACAATTAGAAAGTTGACATACCTAGTTAGAAATATATAGTTATATTGTATATTTTTAGTTTTAGATACATATACTAAACATGGGTGAGAAATTATGGATTCATATCCTACTTTATTTTTTGATTCACCTACATGATAAGGCTAGACACACCATCAATGCAATCCAATCTATTCATTGGTCATGATCAACCAAGTAGTGGTGGGTAATAATGGAGTCATAAATAGATTGAGTTCTTGAGAACCCACACATGAATATTGAGAAATCCATCAACTCAACCTAATATATTCATCAACTAATCATTATATACACACATACACATAGGTTATTACTAGTTTTATGTATTTGTTTGCATACCTAGTGAGGTGTATTCAATCATGTCCTCTCTCTTAACCGTTTACTTAGTTTTACTCACTTTAACTTATTTACTTAATTTAGCCTTTACTTATAACATATATTAATTAAGGACTAATTTATGAATGTTTCGCATGAAGGACATACATTGAAGCAAGATTTACATACTCAAATCTAGATTCATGAGCTTCACATCTAGGGTACATCCAGGTCTATTTATTTTTCCTTTATCCTAGTCATTTCACTTTGTTGCATTTATAAATTAAAGGTAGGGGGAATGTAATCATATAAAAGTGGTATTTATGTGCTAAGAGTGCTAATTGAGACTACCTATCCCTATCTTATCCCTAGACATATCCAAGATCCTATTTTCACACTTATAAATCCTTTGTTTAGGCCACAAACATCCCTAGTCATCCCTATAATAGTCCCAAAACCTCATTGTTGCATCCTATCCTTTCATGCCTAGTGTTATTCCACTTGGACACTAGCACCATATTAAGGATAGTATCACCACATGGTGATAGTGTGCCAATAATTTTTTTAATGTCCTTTCCCTTTCTTTTTCCTAAATGGATATCTTTTAAAATATAAAACCTCCTAGGGTTGGCCTAGACCTATTGTAACACCTACACAAGCATTAAATTATACATATACATGAATTTTATCCCTCTAACCACTATATGGAAATTAGATGAAAAATACATATTCAAACTCATAGTAAGTTGTACACCATTAAGGTCATCAATCCTTATTCTACCTTACTTCTATATACTACCATCCACAATAGTCCTAAGCTCACATTATCAAGATTTAAAGTATTAAACACATTCAAATCACTCAAGTCAACTATCATAATAGATTCACTTATACTTTCACTACCACTTAGGTGGGGATAACTACATTAGGAAAGATCCCTCTTCATAGTATTGGTATTTAGGCAACTCTCATAACAATAGAGTATTGAGCATGTCCAACCTACCCCATTAATAAACACACTTTTCATCTTCTATCAACTAGATGTCCTAAAAATATGGAAGATTATGGTTTACTCATAAATTTATTCAAAATAGGTATACAATGTTTCATAAGTTGTGCACATATGAACAAAGCTCACATATCTAGATACAGATGCACACAAAATCTCAAGACAATCTTGCATATAGTACACTACTACTACATTTCCAATAATGGTGTTACTATCTAATTAGGATGATACTATATAGGAGGTATTTTGACATTAATATCTTGTTTTAAACACTTATACCAACCTATGTCTCAATTTCTAGCCTCTAAATTGTTTATCTCTATCATTTTCTAACTTAGTTCTTATTTGCACTATTTATTACTATTTTTAGAAAGGTCAAAGTTAGTCCTTTCTATAATAAATCAGTGGTTTTATTAATTTCATATTATTACCATTATTTTTAATACTCAAATATTTAAAAAACATAGGATTTACATTCATCTAAGTCTTAAAAGGTTAAAACATTTAGAAAATAATCCTATTTAGAAATGTAACTTTCATTAAAGTCTAAGATGCACACATGGAAACTTATACTAAATTATAGGTTACACACCCATATGGAATTTATGAATCCATTTACATTTATTCAACCACTTTAATTTATAAAACCACATGAAATTATAAGAGCCTTAAGTCTCTATCAAATCAAGGCTCTCCCTCACTTTCAAAAATGGAATGGAGAATATAAAGTGAGTGATTTTATGTATTACTTCATTTATTCCTTATTATAGGGTATACAATAAAGAAGTATTATTTTACCCAAATTTATACATAGATTTCTATATATCTACCTAATGAACTTGATCTATCTAGGATATATATGTTTTAATCCTGAATAAGAAAAAATTATAATATGATCTATGCATAGTATTTTCATGGTGTTTTTCTGGACTGAGTCTTATGCAGGTTCATAGGTTACATAAAAATAGATTTCACATGGTACACAAACATCTTAGATGAGATAATTTTATATAAAAAAATCCATTGCTTAGGAACATGTCCATTTTAGAGGATTAGTGCATGGTGATATTTATCCTTCCTCATCTTTTATCACATTAAACTAGTTACATTGGTTACTACATTATCTTCCAATATCCTAAACATCTCTTATCATATGGATATGTTACATTATGATTGTTACATAGTTACATTGATTATTTATGTGTGAATAATAGATTACATGTATATGTGTTTACTTTTGTGTGTGTTCTTATGTTATAGGATCCTATTGTCATCTTTTTCTATTCTTTTTGTGAATTGAGGATCTAAAACTATATGGGTTTTTTTAATTAATTGTCCATGGTGGTTACCATGCATTAATGAGGGAATATTGTTTTATTATGTTCTAATTATGTTATCTAGGCCTACACTTGGGGATTTTTTTGTATGGGTATATTATTTAATCCAATTTTTAAATTTGACTTTTAATGATCTATTTTAGCATGAATATATACTAGTTCAAAAACTCAATATAAAAAAATTACAAAAGTCCAAATTTAAAAAAATAATTCAAGATTTATGTGTGTATAAAAAAACATGATACATTATTTTCTAACATAGTAGGACTATTTTTAAAATTAAATATGTTTTAGATAGTACAAAATTACGACAAAATTATTTTCCTTACATAAGGTATTTTAAATGTGGTCTTTTGAGATGAGGTAATATATTAACAAGGTCTTCATCCCTCACCTCAAAATGGGGGAATTTAAAGGAAATTTTAAAATTCAATATGTGTTCGCTATGATTGAATATGAGTTAAATTATATAATTCAATTATCAATAATTGGATGTGTGTTGGTGACTCCTAAAAAAGTGTATAAGATATTTTTAATATTTTTTTAAAAGTATAGGATGTGTGTGTTGAACCCTAATAAATCCATTAAGAATTATTTGGATATCTTTTCAACACCTATCAAAATTCTAGTGATGGATAAATTAAGGTGGCATTATAGGGAAATAACAAACAACTATATTATTTCTTATATTTACTTTTAATTTTAATTTGAAGAGGTAATTTTCAAAATAATTTTTTAAAACTTTTTAAGATAATAACATGTATATCATGAGAAATTTAAATACCTCTAATAATTAGTGTTCATCTCTAAAAAAATTAGGTGTTATAGATTTCAAACACTTCCAATAATTATTTGTAACAAAAAAATTGGCTCTCAGAATTCAACCCTTATTACCTTTCATTATTTATAAACATGAAGGTGGTTTTGTTTTGGGAAGGTATATATGATATGGCATCATCATTATTCATGAAACTATCCACTCAATGGATAAAGGGAAAAATTAAGGAATGATCCTAAATCTAGACATGAACAAAGCATTTGATAGAATCTCCTAGTCATTGGTGGATAAGGTTATAGAGATATTTGGCTTCAACATTCATTTCATAAATATAATAAAAATTTATATTTATTCTCCCAAGTTTTCTATTCTCATTAATTAGGCCCTTGAATATTTTTTTGATAGTGAAAGGGGCTTAAGACAAGGTGATCACATTCACCCATTCATATTTTTTTAATGGCCAAAGTTTTTAGTAGAAGCTTATCTTATTCCATAAATAGGGGAAGAATGAAAGGGATTAAGCTAGCTAGCTCCTCAAATCCTATATCCCACAATCAATTTATTAATGACACTATCATCTTGGTAGAATATATTTTTAAATAAGATAAGAAACTATTTTTTAAGGATTATGAAGAGGCCTTGGGTCAAAAATAATCTTGAAAACCACTCATTTTTATTCATAAATACCCTAGTGATTAGGTAAAATAAAATCTCAAGGATCCTTGGTTTTCAAATTAAGATATTCCTTTTAATTATCTTCGAATGATTCTATTTTTTGGATAAGTTCTTATAGATACCTACAAATCTCTATTAGACATGGTTCATTCTAAAATAATTAGTTGTAAATGTAATTTTTCATCTAAATAAGTAAACTCTTCTTATTAAAAATTACTCTCTAAAATATTCCTATTTTCCTAATGTCTCTATTCAAAGTGCCTATGAATATTTTAGATAAGATGGAACAAATTTAAATAAGATTTTTATGGACAAGAATGGAAGATAAATTCATATTCTCTCTTATTGTTTTGATAAATTTTATCTCCTAAAAACTCTTTGGGTACTTAGAATTCACAAAATAAATAACTTTAATAAAACTATAATATCCAAGTTTGTTTGGAGATTCTTAAGATAAACCGACCAGTGGACTAAAATCCTAAAGGCTAAGTACTTGGACAATTGGAATGTTGTTAGACTACTATCAATGGAACATCTCCCAAAGGGCTCTAGTTTCTAGAACTATCTTATCAGAATTAAGAAAGTTATTATAGAAAGGATCGAAAAGAAAGACTGGTTCATGAGATAATGACCTATTTTGGGAAAATACCTAGATTATGAATACTCTCGTTGGTTCATCTTCCCCTTGGGACAAAATTTGTGAACCTATAAAAATAAGGTTCAGAGAGAAAGTTGAAAATTACTTGAAGTAATTCAATCTAAATAATTTTTTAAAATCATGACCCTTTATAATCTAAATCAAGAGTAAAATTATGTTTTAGTGAAATTTAGCTTCATCTTCGAAGGACACCATATTAGACAAACATTCATAGAAGATGAAATTGTTTTGTTTTACTCTGAGGACATAAATTAAACTATTAAATTAGGATATATGATAAATATTTAATTTATTTTACATGGCTTCCCATGGATCAAATTATGGAATAAAAACCTGATCCCTAAGATAAATACCTTTATTTATTGGTTATGCAAAATAATTATGACTATATAGAATATTAGGAAGAGAGGATTTCACATCCATAAGAGATACATGATTTGTGAGGATAATGAAGATAGCTATCTCATTTACTTCTTAATATTACCTTTGATTATAGGTTTATAAGGATTGTTATTTATAAATTTTAGGTTAATTGGGTCCAACCTCCATAATTCTTTATATTTTAATACAATGGTATTTTCATTTTTATGTTTATGGTTTGGAAAAAATATGGCATTTTTTCTTACCTCATGTTTATTAGGGCCTCTATAATGAAATGAACTAGAGAATATTTCATAATTATAAAAATGACAATGTTTTAGTGGTTGTTAGAATCATCCTTTTCCTAATTGAAAATTAGGCTTGTTGCAGTTCTAATAATTATAACCAAATAAATGAAGGAGAAATCAATGTGGTGGACAATTAGAATATATATTCTAATGATAGGACAATTTTTTGACCCTAACAAAAACTATAAATATGATTAAATGGAGGTCACCTTCTTGAGGGTGGGTCAACTTAAATTTTTATGGAACATCTGAGGGTAACATGGGGAGAGGTAGTGGAGGCAACATCATTAGAGAGAATAAGGTAATTATGGTTGTAGTTTATGATATAAGCTTATGCATTTAAACTAATCATTTGGTATAGCCTAAAGTGTTTGTATGGAAATTGATGATGGCTCAATATATATGATTTATGTATATGGTGATTAAAGGAGACTCATTGAATATCATATATTATCTCATTAAAAATTTTACTCCAAGTTGAACCATAAAAAACATTGTTGAAGTAGTTATTTGAATCATCCAATCCTTTGAAAGAGTTTCCATCAACCGCATATATAGAGAAGGAAACAATATTTTAGATTGGCTCATAAATAATGGGGTTACTTCCCAAAACCTTATGAAGTGGTATATTGATTCATACCTACCTCAAAACATAAGCATTAAAATTAAAGATGAATCTAACTTTTGTCATGGTTAAATTTTTTTTGGGATTATTCATATTTTTAACATTTTTGGTCATATAACTAGTTTAGCTGTAATTGATAGGTTTTTCCTTAAATCAAGATTTTTTATCTTGGTCATCATATTTTCAAAATAAGATACCATATTCAATTATAATTCCTCATTAATTGGTATTAACTGTGGGAAGTTTCTCACGAGCTTTATTGCTCATTCCATATCGAAAGGAAAATTTTTCAATTATACAATCCTAAGGTGGATTTTAATATACAATATTCTCATGATTAATACCATATATTTAGGGATTGAAAATATTAGGTGGTGATAACACAACAAAATGCAATGGAGACAAGTACTATATTCTTCACTTTTTTGATGTCTATAGTGGAATATTTCTTAAATTATGTGTGTGTAAGAAGATTTATAAGGCTAAATGGGGGTGATATATGAAAAATGGATCCAATTAACATATAATATATGAATAAAAATACTACCATATGGCATATTATTTATAAGGGTGGTCTCACTACATTTATAGAAAAAATCAAAGACTATGATCCCCTTATTTATGTTGATATTGAGAAATCTTGGAATGCCCAAAAGGTGTCTATCAGAGGAGTATCCTTTGATGTCTATGAATAAAGAATCACCTTATTTACAAGTATGAAAATTTATGGTTTGATGTTTTTAATTCCAATCTTAATAAGAAAGAAGATATGTAGAATTTTCCTAAAATTAAAGATAGGGTAATTAAATTTTAAGTTACATTAATAATGGATTCTATTCTCACCCCTTGTAATGGTGTGATTCATCAAATGATGAGGTACATTATATTAGAAATCAAGTGCAAGGTTACTTAATATTGTCACTTTGTCTTCCTAGACCACTTTCATAATAATATTCTCATTAGCTTCCCTTTTTAGTTGCCATTATCATTGGATAATATTGTTATTTATGTTAAATTTTGTATGTTCACTCTTCCTCTTAATCAAAAGTTTATTTATCTTTTGTATTGTCATGTTAAATCTTAGTCCCTTAGCCATTCACCTCAATTCAAGTTTGGTGAGTTTGTGAAAGGGGGAATATCCTCTAAACCTTCCTCCTTGAAGAAAAATATTGAAACCAAACCCTCTAGTAAAACCAAAACCATTACCATCAGGGTGCCTCCTTTGAATTATATATAAAAAATAATGATAAATCTAAGGTGGTATGTAAAATTTCAAGTGTTTACTATGTGGATATATGAAGATCTTTAGAATATATAGAGTAGAAATGTGACATCTAGAGTATTAGTAGTAAGGATAACTCTACCAGTGATATAAAACTAAGTATTTGAGAGAAATATATAACTCTTGATAAATTAAGGGGTCAAGTAGCTAGTGGACCTAAAAGGTAAGAAGCATGCCATTGATAATATGGATAATTTTTTTTAGAATATTCTAATTCTTTGTCTAAGGACATGTAGTTTCAAAAAAACATGATGAGTTCATTTATGAAATAATATGATAATTTAAAAAATTATATGAGTTAACATTTAGAATTAGTTGAAGGATAAACTAATAATGGAAATAATACCCTTGAGGATATTGAGTATTATGATGCTTAAAAGATAGATAATCAAATACATTAGATGCAATTTAAGGTTAGTAAACTAAAAATAGGGAACAAAAACCTTGATTAGGATGTTATTTATTTGATCCAAAAAGAAAGGAGTCTATTAAATTTTTTATTGATAACAAAAAAGTCTTTAAGGAATCTCTTTCCATAGAATAGGAAAGTATTAGTTTAAGATCCAATAAAAGGATATAAATACACAAGTTGGGTCTTCTAGAGATGTGGAATTGGAAAAACTTAATATAAACATGGAGGATATATATAAATGAATTCTAGATACTATGGAAAAATAACTTTTTTTTGTGATTGTGTTGATACTTTTGTTTTGTTTTAGTGTTACTCCTTTTGGATATTAGTTTATTGTTTATTGATCACCTTTTATTTGTTTAGCTATTTCCGATATATTTATCTATTTGTTTATTTTTTGGTTATTTATATCTATACTTTGAAGTTTTTTTAAGAGGTAATGGCCCATATCAAAACCATCCTTTAATAATATAAAAAAAACTACCAAAATTGGGACTTCTTTGAGGTAAATATTTTAATCAAGTGTGGATGGAAACTTTGTAAGAGTAAATTCAAACCATTAAGTATTCCATAGATAATAAAATTTATGTGTTTAAAATTATTTACATGTATACTTTGATATGTTAATGCATTTCACTTACTTACCAACATTAAAGTGGGGGAATTATGTAGACACCCAAATTTGCCACAAAACCCATATTCCCATCTTTTATTCCCAATTTGAATTATTTATAAAACTTGTACATTTAAACCCATTTTAGGATGGTCCTAACCACACATGTGTCTCTATTTTCTCCATTAAGCCTAAAAAAAATCATAAAACTTATCCAAAAGTTATTCATTAGTACATTAAACTATTTATCACCTATCATATATGTATATCTCAAGAATTGAGTTTTACTTGTCTCCTAGAAAAAATAGTTGTTGTACATGCCATTTTTGAATAGTCCCATACCCATACAAATTTGTCCTTTTAGTTTTTTGGGTGATTATTCCTATTATATCTTAGATTATTCTTCACAACTATAATTTTAAAAGTTAAATAATACATATGGGTCATCTTGAATCATCCTATAAATATAATTCCTTTCCAAACCAATCTATAAGAATAAGAATAATTAAGGAATTAAGAAATATATGAATTAAGAAAGAGCATGAATCACACCATATCTAACCTAGAAACAAGATTATTCATTAAAGTTGTGATTTGATATTCTTCACAATTTAATCACTTATCCACCTTGTTCTATCAAAGGAATTCATTATGTCGAGTGAGGGTAATTAATATTCATTAGTTGCATTGATAACTTCTAAGGAAAAAGAGGTTGACACCATTGATAAATTTATCTGATCCACACACCATATAAAAACATGGAGGATTGATTTCAAACATGTGAGATACTTATCTATAACTTTGTTTTGGTGGTTTTATTGAATCCATTATTATTATTTTTTAAGAATGTGTAAGCTAGGTAAAAGAGAATATTTAGTGATACAACATATTTAGCCCTACAAATCTATGAAGTGAAATTGTAATCAAAATTATGAAATCGTAAGGCATATATAATAGAAAATTTATATTGTGAAACCCTAAAGAGATAGGTGTGTCGGTACACACATAGGATTGGTGTGTCAATTATATTATGGCTAAGCATCTAGAATACATGTTCATATAACTATAGGTACATTTGAGAGCATAGTCTAGACCCACAAATTTAGGATTAGGTTAAACATAATAAACACACACACACACACACACACACACACACACACACACACACACACACACACACACACACACACACACACACACACACACACACACACACACACACACACACACACACACACACACACACACACACACACACACACACACACACATCACACTCAAAAAAATTAAGGTACTTGTGTTTTTTAACCTCCATTTAATTTCATTGCTTTGGTTTATGAATATGACACTTAGGCTTGTTTTTGTATTTATCCATCTTAAGTAGGTTAAAATTATTTATTTTATTTTTATATGATTAGATATACTTCATTTTAAAAAATTAATTCATATTTATATTATAGCCAATAATTAGATTTTAAAATAAAACTTCCTCAAATGTAAGCTCCTAAGACATAAATCCTCTTCTTCATACTTAATTTAATTTTTGTGTGCCAATATAGCCAAATAGATGTCTTGATTATGAGAAATAAAAAGGGGGAACCATATAAATATGGATCAAAATCCAAAAATACTTAAATAAAAATTAACTAATGTCATCGGCCTAATTGAGTACATTTGAAAAAATAATTAGAAATATAACTACACCATCTAAGGGGAAAGCACTACAAAATGTCATTAGTCAAGTTGATGATGTTTATTAGAAATATGGAAACAAGAAGATGAGGAGTAGAAAGGGATAGTGAGAATAATAATAGGACAAGTTATTAGATAATAGGATATGGAGGAAGGAAAATTTAATATGTGATCATCAAGTAATATCTCATCAAGCACATGATCTAACCCACCCCAATCATAATCCACTACTTAAGACATGCACTTAGGGAGATCATTATAAGTGAAAAACTGAGGTTTATACACCAGCCATTATTAGAAAATATATATCATATTATTACCACTATAGAATCATTTTGATAGTGGTTATGTTATTTATGGGTACTTTGGCCCTTCCCCCTCTATTCTCAATGTTTTATTGTGCCTAATTTTTAGTTTTTCCACTTTTATGTGGTTGTACATGTGCTATTATGGTCCTATTTTGAACACAGTAAGTATTTATATTCACAATCACCCTAATACATTTACATCTAGGGTTATCAATATATATCAATGAATTCAAATGAAACTATAATGAGGACATTTAGATATCACATATAATTATTTCCTTCTATTTCATATGTAGCTAAAGAATGATTTTTAAGTAATGAAATAACATTTTAATCTCTCCTTAGGTGTATATTCAATTCCATATAATAGGTATGATTTTTAGGGTTATCATATACATGGGTTTGATTTTTGACATGCATGAGTGGTTATTGTAGACTTACCATAAATTAGGATTGACTCAAGTAGGTCCCTATTTAAAAAAACACAAATTTGTATGTCTTATCAACGACTAATTGTCATAGATTAGGGATTGGGAAATGTTTTTATAATTCAAACAATTTCACACATTAATATATAAGAGGTTTTTGACAATCCTCTACTGATAAATAGGTTTATAAAGTTTTAAACCTTACAACTAGAAAACCATTATTATAACAAACCTACCACTTTTTGGGTAGACTATAACTATCAAAGAATTATGATTCTAATTTATTACTATTAGATAATTATTTTTTTTTGGTCACATAAGTAGAGATCTCAGTTTTTTATTATTATTCACTTTCTCATGTCTTTTTTATATTAATTTTTAGTGATTGTTAAGATAAGAATGAGTTTGAAATTAGGTCTGTGCCTATAAAACCCCTTATCAACTATCAATCATTTTATTTGACTTCATGCACTAACACTTAGGGTATGTATTAATTTCTTATTTTGCAATATTTATCTCATATATATATATATATATATATAAATTGTGTACATATATCTCAATATATACCCTAACATAAAATTATATTAGGGTTTGTATTAATTTCTTATGGTATGTATATATGCTTATTTGATTAAATTGTGTACATAACATAATATAATTTATGAAAATTTTCATTAAAATCATTACAAAAGAGGGGTCGTAAAAAATACTTGAAAAACCCTTGTTTTGCCTTATGAATCAAATAAATTGATTTTGGAAGGCATTGAGATAAGGAAACAAGTAAAATAATTTATAAATGAGACTCATAAATATTAATTAACATATGGGACTAGGGAAATTAGAATTTGAAGATGTGTAATACCTAAATTTTTGTTTAAATAGAATATTACAAATAAAAGAGAAATAAAATTAACAATTAGGATTTTGACACTAGTAAGACATGTAGGGAAGGCCTAGAAAATCTATTTAAGAAAAACAAAGATCTAATATTTAGAAAAAAAAATTAAAATGATTTTCTAAATATTACAAATGGGGAAATTTCAAAAAAAAATGGGATTTTATAATATTAAAAATGGTTATGGAAAATTTTTAGTACATGTGTGCAACATCTTATAACTTTATGATTATTGATTCATATTAGGTTAGGGGCACATCCATTGGTATCTTGTCAGAAAATATAGTATTATTATGGGGGAATATATTGGTACCATTTTATTTTATGTCATAAATAATAGTTTTTATCATATTATAATTTCATTTTCTCTTATTATGGATACTAAAATCTAAATTATATATCACCCTAACCTTGTATTATTTAAAAATACCTATCAAGGCTCTACCCTTCCATCATAGACCTACCTATTACTAAAAGGATCAAATTACCATCTCAATTTGATTAAATTTTATATTATGGTATGATCCTTTCATTTTTAATGACCTATATCTCCTAAAATGCAAATAAAACATAAAATTTAATATATATCCTTCACTATCATTTTTATATCATCAACAACTTCCTAGCCTATCAGACACTTGTGTCCCATATAGGGACATTTTAATCGAGGTAGGTTTCTATATTATTATGAAGTGTGTAGTCCTTAAAATTCATCTAATTTTTTAATATTTAAAATCATATGGGTTGGCCCTTTTATTTTATTTAACCCATATGTGAGATATTTCTAAATGGTGTGGTATAAATACAAAGTTAAGCTTACTCATTATCTATCTATAAAATACTAAGAAAGCACTTATTCAAACTCATTCAATCGATTGTAAAACTAACTTATACTTCATTACATTTTTCTATTTTCATATTAGTCATAGAAGTAGTCATATTCAGCTATGAAGCACTCAAAGAACAACCCATGAGCAATATTTATAAATTTACAATCTAGATCAATGTATGTCTTCCATATAGTATATTACACACTTATGCATACATAAGACAACACCTAGGAGATAACTACATATGTATGATGCCATCTTAAGAGTATTATCTATGTAGTAAAACTCAATAATAGAGGGGTCTTGAGGTTAACTTGACTTCATGAATACACTAACCCATTTTTTTCAAGGTAGAAATACATAAGGTGAAGAGTTAAGGTTTGATCCATAAATAGACATATACAACCTATACATATGAATAAAAAATATCAAAAAATAATTGATATAAAATTAATAAGGATTTAGGTGGTATCTCCATCATACATTGACTATTTTATACTATATAATTTCATTGATATTAGGACACCTGCATCAATGTAAGTGACAAAAGGCTAATGTAAGTTTTTAGGTCTTAGGGAATAATATTTCCATAATTTTATGATTGAATCATGATATTATTCCCACCTATTTATACATCTACATAACATAGGTTTGCCTATGCATTTGTAAATAAGCTAAGTATTATCTCTTCTTAATTTTTATGTAATAAAACTACCTATTTAAATGTAATCTTTATAGTAAACATAACTAACCATTTAATTTAGAATATCTATTTTTATGAGTTTTCAATTAATTTCCTTGCTCTTAGAAAAATTTTATTCATCCTTGTGTATAGGTTATTATACCCATTTAACCCACACACAAAAAATTAAAAAGGGTTAAAATTTTGGTGAACATGACTTATATGTCTTCTCATGCAACTCATAGCTTCTTTTAGGGTTTTCAGTCATATAGGGTTTCCAATGCCAATAAATTATAGACCTAAACTTTTCCATTTCCTTTGTAAACTTTATTTATATTTATAAAATATAGAAAATGTTAATAAATATTATTTCTAAATTGAATATAATTAATCCTTAATCAATCATCTAAATGAAAATAAAAAGTTGAAAAATTAATTATTACAAGTTACAAAAGAATAATTCAATAGGGCTAGGGCATCAACATGTAATAATCATGAACCCTTATATGGTAATAATCTTTCTACATCCTCCATGGTAATAATTAGTACTTCAACTCAATTATTTATTTAATTCTCATATCAACATAGGTGTTGTTTTCATCTCCTTTGGTGATTTCTCAAGTATCTAATATTAATCCCTATGGGTCTATAGTAAAAACCATTATCCAATTTATAAAAGATTTGGAGGATAAATTTAACAAAATTGAATAAAATGATTTTAAATAAACTCATGATATTTATTTCATGTCTAGTCAATCTTAGAGTATGATAAAAAAAATTGTTTATGGCAATTCCTAAATTAGCTCATACATCAGTATATCATGCAAAGAAGAGATCCAATATCAAGGCTTTTGAGGGATATATTTAGGCTAGAAGAGTTCTCACAAATGGAGTTAAACACAACTAGACATATTACCCATATACATATATCTACTCATTCAATTAATAAATAAAAATATATTTATCGACATTAATATTGTATACTAATTTACACTTTACAAAGCTATATGATTACAGTTTTAAACCCTTAGGTTAAAAGTTGTATTGCTCTCCCTATGATTACATTATTTGATCTCATTTCACTAAGATTTATGATATATTATATCTTCCCATATGGTTCTCTACTTGACTTCTTGATCTTCTATTTTTCTCCTCCTACTATTTTTTTCACATTTTCCCTCGATCTCTCTTCTTCCTCATCAAGGGATTCCTTCTTGGGAAGACAAATAAAGCATGAATACAAGAAGTTAATGTTTTATTCACCTTTATATTATTTTAATTATATCTTAGACCAAGGATAGATAATTCAACATCTAACATTATTTATTCACAACTTATTTTTAATATTTCTTGCTATCCAAAACTCCCACCATTTTCCCCCATAATTACCACTCTAGTTATTGGGTCCATGTGGTTGCTTTTTTGGATCTTATCATTTTGGCATATTTCAAACATTATCTTAGTTATTATGATATATTTTTTTAGCAATGGCATTATTTATTGGGTGTGTTCATTGGTTATGGGTTTGTATTTTGCATGTCAATTCTTAGCTATTGGTGTTTATCTCACATATTACTCACTTATGAATGTTGTTCTTAAAATTAGCTAATTTTTAAGGTTTTTTGATCCACACATAACAATTTGATATATATATTTTTTAAAAATACATATGTCCTCAAATTTGTACCATAATAAACTACTTCATCTAGATATACACTTTTCTACAAGCCTCTTTTGCATTTATCCTCATGAGTTGCTTTCCAATATTCTTGACAAGTACAACCTAACTTGCCATCTCAATCTTCCTCCCCACATCAAACCTAGGTGGTTCACTTTTTTTATTTTATCTATTATCATCCTTTTTATTAGGACTAGGCACCTTGAGTTTGGTGTATTGGCTTAATCTCTTTTCACTAAGGATGGATTTTTATAAGGTGTGCAATATCACCTTGTCTTATATATTCTAAATAAAATGATCCCTTTTGATTTCTTTCTGACTCTCCTCTAATATTATACCATCCTTTTCCTTTTGAGTATGTTATCCATCTATAAGTATCATTCACCTTATGGTTCATCCTACCAATTCATCTCAAGAACTCATGTTCCCTTATTTTTCCATCCTCTCTTTTCTTTATGGGAGCTTGAAAACTATAATTTTTCACTTAGTATATTATTTATTACATAAAGAGACATGTTATTTAGATATAGATGAGTGAACTTCATCCATATAATTATTATTAATGATGAGCTATATTGGTTTTTAGGTGGACTTAAGAAGCTTCAGGGACATATCTCGAGCTTCCTTACTCTAACAAGCATGGGTGAATTTTCCTCTAACATAGAGACAATCCTACAAAAATACTACATTAAAAATTAGTGTGTTGTCATACCATCCCCTCTCTTTACCTGACCACCATATTTTTTATTTAAAGTATCATTATTTCTAGGTGTAACACTCCAAATTTTATTGGGTTTATGATGGTACCAATTTTCATTAGCATATAATTGTGTTTGTTGATATCTAACCCCTTCATATTATTCTCTAAATAATATTCATTCATGGGTATTCACTAATATCCCTAAAAAAATTTACGTTTATTGACCTCTAACCTAATATGTGTGATAGAGGTCCATGACTCCTTAAGCCATCATCTATTTGGATGCTTCATCTAGTTTATGGGCTGCTTAATTTCACTCCTACTTCTTATAACTCCCTAATGTTTGTAAAATATACTAAAGGAAATTGGATTAAACTTATTTAATCATTATTAATTAAAATAAACGTACAATAATAAGCTATATTGGTGTCTTCACCTCTCTAGCTTTAGTTTTTTATATCCCTAACTTAAAGATCCTTACACCTTAATCTAATTTCCTCCCTCTGAACTTCTTCTCTTATTCTATTATTTCCTTATTAGTATTAATCTCAATGATACCTTTCTTTTCTAAATTGTCTCCATCACTTTCAATTTTTAATTTTTAATTATTTTACTGTGGGTCATCCACCCAAATTTATATAATTGAAAGGGTTACCTACTGATCTAGTTTATATGTCTATAATTATCCATCAAACACCCTCATCACCTATTTCCACATATGTTTCATAAGGTATCATATTTAATTCAAGCATTGAGTTTTAAATAAAATGTGATGGGTGGAATATATTTTGCACTCCTTAATCCTTCCCATTCTTGTCTTTTCATGGCTAAGTCAATTATCACACTACTCAATTCTAACAAAAATAGTTGTGGAACATGCCTTAAATCTATCATCCTTTATTATACTTTGGTATAATCTCTTCCTTCCTTCACTTTACCTATCTACCCAACTTACCAATCTTAATTTTTTATGCATGAACTTAACACTTATATCTTTAAGTCCTACTATTGACTTGGTTAATATACAAGCTTTTCTCATGTTTTGTTCTTGTCTTTATAAATGTAATCTATCATTGACTCCTCTAGTGAACTTAATTAATTCACTTGACATATTCTATAAAATTCCATACTTATAATTTTGTTAGAACTATTTCCTAACCCATGCTAAAATCTACATCTATTCATCCAACATAATGGTTTTTAAAAATCCTCCCTCTATGTGCCTATGGAAATTATATCTTTTTCATGGCACAAGGACACCTTTTCTAATTATAAAACACACTCAATATCACCAAATATACTTATAAATATGAAATTTATGAATTTATAAATAAACACCCTACTTGACTCACCCAGTTGAATATGAATAGGTGAGTATATCTTATCACCTTCCATGCACAACTAAACATATAGATCCTACTCTACACTATCAAAAAAATTGAAATCAAATGGCTGAAACAACCTTATTAAAACTTGGTGATAAATTCCTTCTTACCCATCAATCCTAATTTAGTACATGATGAAATGTTGACATACGAGCATCTTATTACCAACATATATTTCACCATCCATTCATCTAGAAGAGTAACATTTTTATTCATGATACATGGGGATTTGATCTAGGTTTGTGGGTGGGGTGCTTTATCAAAATCAAAAGACTTATATGTGCATGATATACACACCCTATTTTCTTGATTATTTTGTACCTTCTAATCATACCATATATGTATCTTATAAATACACATCAGTGGAATAGATAATTTCCTAGGTTTTAGTCCTTTCATGGTGCATAGACTCTAAATGGCTAGTGTTAGGGGAGAACTAGTTCAAGATGAAGGCATTGTCATATAGTAATATAACATGTAAAACATGAGAATATATGTAGGTTTAAATAATTAGTTTGAGTTTATGTCACTGCATATCAACAAGTTAGCCTCATAGGTATCCTACACCCACTGGTTGCCAACTTGATTTAAGGGGTGGTTTAAAATTTTGAGTTCTCAAAACCTTATTTATCCTTAAACATGAATTATTAATTTTGGAGTTTGTGTGGTAGTTATATATGGAAGCTACAATATTGACATGTGTGATTCCTTGATTTATAATAAATGAGATCACTAGATGCTTGCTTCCATTCTTGAAGTTCTTCTACTACTAATTGAAATGTGGATCCACATTATTAGTGTAAAAACATGGAACTAACAATAATTTATGTTAATTTACCTCATCAATAATCTTGATCACCTCAAATTAAACACTTAAATTGACATGTAGGATCATCATGTTAGCAAAGTATAAAATCCTAATGGGTTGCATCTTAGTCTTGTTGTCCATGGTGAAGACATGAGGTGAATATTGTATTAGGGGAATTATCATACTATGTCATGTGTCTATCATGATGATGATTAATTTATCCCTCATACCCATCAATATTTCACAAACAAACTAGCCATTCATCTTAGTTTAGACAAGTAAATCTTGATCATATATTATACTCTTATCGACACCTATCTCATATCCTTGTATTAAGTCAAAAATGCAAATATATTATGGTTTCTTATGATCATTTATAATTATTATTTTATTAATCATGGGGACAATCTCTTATTTTCATATAATGGACATTATCTCTATAAGTTCCCCATATTTCCAATCTTGGGCCCATAATTTCTATCGAGTACCTCTATCCAAATCTTAGTTGAGATAAAGTTATATTTATAGCCCTTATATCACATGTAACTCTTTTAAAAACACATTTTTTAATCAAAATTAATATTAATATATCAAGGGGTAGGTGTAGTGTGTGCTACATCAGTTATCTAATATACAAACTCACTTCTTGACCTAGTTTCACTCTTGAGTGGAAATGCCTCAACTTGTGCTAACAATTAGATGAAAAGTCCATTATTCCTATAAATCCTCCTCTTATGTGGTCGTTGTTTCCATAAACATTATATAATACTAACATCCTTCTTGGTTTTTTCCTTTTAGGCAATCCTCATATACAATTTCAAGTAATCATTCACCTTATGTACACCACATAATACACAAAAGTGGGATGCCAAGGGAAATTACACTAAAAGTGTTCACATGAACCAAACTTGTAGTAAAAATGATGTGTGAATATCCCCACTACATCATCTAGGATGACCTATATTTACATGATGTTTTATGGCATAACTATTGACCATTTTGACTACAAGTCAAAATGGATCAGCCCCCTATAGTCAAGAACTAATATGGGGGTAGAAAATAGTGTCATAGGGTGAATTATGGTATATTTTATGTCATTTAATTCCATTATAACCTTGGTCATGATCGAGTTTAGTCTTATGTCATTCATAATCATCTAAGGGGTCAGACCATCATGGCATGTCACATAGGAATGAATAAGGTAGTCTAGTTGTATATTTTAAAAGTGTACTTAGAAAACATTTCAAGACAAAAATACTACATTTACATGATGATTTTAGTTCCAATATCAACCTCTACAAATTTTGTGTCTTGAAGAGCTTGCTATCTCAAGATATAAGAATTTAAATTTAAACTATTAGAGATAGACATGTATGAAGACATCAAGTTGAGGATTATAGAACTAATCATTTAAGTTCAAAATATCTAAAGGATCTTGGTCTAAAATTAAAATCTAGCAAGTGGTGAAATTAAAGTCAATAAAGTTAAGATCAACATCACATGGGTGTTTAATAGGGTCAAAAAGTCAAAAACTGACCAAATCAAGCATCAACAACATGTGTTAAGTCATGTAGATAAGATCAATGATCCACATTTAGATATTAGTGTCTAAATCCAATGGAGTACATCAAATCATGTAGATAATATCTAATATTTTGCATTGAATCAAAGTTCAAGGATCCCAGATTGAATGCAAGATAATAAGATCCATAAAAAGTATGCAATGCTTCTAAATGTCATATTATCATATGTTTGGATCATATATCAATGGATTATGTCAAAATTCAAGTTGAAGAGACTCCAAAGGATATCAATAGAGCAAATTTGACTACATTCTAGATGGATAAGATGAGGCTACATATCTAAATGATGACATGCATATTTTAAAATGGAATGAAAAATGTGGAAAGGGAATGCCACATAGGAAACTATGTAGGATAAAAGTATTTTTTATAAAACAAATCACCTTAGACTTATATACTACCATTAAATCTCAATAGAAAGCTGATATGAATAGTGACTACCAAATATGAAGAATGAAGTCTAAGAGACAAATGAATGACTGAAATGTTAACTATTGGTGTTCAAAAGATAAGTAATAGTTAGGAGAACATATTTTGACTATCATATAATGTTTCAAAAACCCTTAGATAGTACATATGTGTAAACTCTCATAATTTAGTTTCAAATGCTTGAGAGATGATCCATGATGAAAACAATTTCCTAAACAAGCAAGGAGAGCCTTATACCACATTTAATGAAGTTTCATGCTTTGGAGGACCATTTGTCCTATTAGAATTTGTATGGTATTTTCTCACTCCATTCTATGGAAATGTAACTAGTTTTCATGCCTTTACATGTGGCATAGTGAGCTTTGGACTTCTTTTTCTTCACTTCCTTCTCCAATTCTACAAGTAGCTACCATTTTGGCCTTTGTAATCTACTTCCACACCATGTATGGTGAAGCCTTACTATTTTTAACATTGAAATTTTCCTTAGAAAAATAAATGCAATCTATTTGGAGTTAATATTTCATATCTTTTAAGTGTGTGAAGAGATGTATAGTGAATATCTAAGTGATATCAATCTATCCTTGGTTTCTCTCAGCCCTTTTATGTTTGATGCAAGTGATTTTAGCCTAATAGGTCATATGAAGTGTAGCTAAGTCTATTAATTTGTCTTAAGTTTATATTGAGCCTTAGCATATATAAATAATTTATGGTTTTATTTACCTTAGATAGTCTTCATGCATCTCATATTCATATTGAAACACTAATGCTAGTGCATTCTATGACTCTAAGGCTAGTGTTGTATGCATTATTTCTTTGTGAAAGAAGTACAATGGTCATGTGGAATACATCTTGTTACATCAACCTTTTATAATATGTTTATTTCATAAAAATTACATCCCTTTACCCCATAATAAAATATTTAGCATAGGTGAAAGTACTTCAAGATATATTTAGGGAGCTAGCCCTTAAATCTAGATGCTCACTTCCACCATAGGTACACCCACATACATGTAAGTGTTCCTATATTGCCCAAACATGGAAGAGGCTTGAACACCCTCTTATATATTATAATATTTGGTGACAATAGTTATATCACACTTGGTGGGACCTATTATCTTCAAGATAATTTGTCAAGGTGAATGCTAATCTTGATAACATTAGCTACAAATTTGTGTACTACTCAGTATTTGGTGACTCCATCAAGGTAAAATTTGTATCAATACCATTTTCCTATTATAGAATTTCTCTCATAATTTATGTTTATCACTAGGTCATCATATAGTAGAGTGCTCAATCGCATTAATCAACCTATTTAGCCTAAACTTTCTCTTGAAGTTCAATATCCTTATCACAATCTACCCATTGAGGACTAGGAGGATTTTTCTAGCCAAGGAAGCCAAGAGAGTGAAGAGGTTGAGTAAATTTAAGATATTGAATAATATGTATCTGTTCCTCATAATTTCCCTACCTTTAATACTAAATATACAATTCACCTTCAAGTATATGATGTCATTCCTCCTAATGCCACAAAATGTGTGCTCATATTCAATGGTGGAAGTCATGCTATACCTAGTGAACACATTAAGAATGTCTTTAACTTTTGTAGCTTCCATAACATCACTCAATAAAACATTTCCATTATAATCCTTGCCATATCCCTTAGAGGGAAGTCTCTTGATTGGAATAGGAGTCTATAAGTTGGATGAATCACATCATGGGATGAGTGAAGAGTGTTTTTTAACTCAAGATTTGGAAATGAGAGTGTCCATTCCTCTCCCATACATCATATCAATGTGATCAAATTAGGATCAAAATAAACAATGAATGACTTCAATGAGAGGTTTAAAAATATTTGTAATATATTGCCTCCTCCTATGAGGCCACCTCTTAGTTTTATGTTCCCTAGCTACTTAAGATCCATTGGTACTAAAATTGATATCATGATTCAATCCATGGGAGGTTCCACTCTTACCAAAGCATATGAAATTTATATCAAATTCAATAATTGTCTCATCCAAGATGGAAGGTTACCTCTTAAGGTGTCTATGAATTAATGATCTTATACTTCTACTGATACTCTAGATGTGGCCCAATTTCCCAATTCTAACACCAATCCTAGAGATGTTCCTAAGAAGCCAAATAGTGCCATAGATAAAGATGTAGAGATGCAAATGCTAATATCTCAGCTTAGGTAAGCTAACATAAAATGATATGCCTATCATAATACTTACCCTTATAAACAACATTATGGTCACAAATTTATGAGAGTAAGAGGTCAAGAGCAATCTAACTTCAATAGGCCTACCAATGTATATAACCCCAACTTCACCACGAATGCAAGAAAGATGATACTAGTTCCTAGCAACTTGGTACAAGGTGAAAATTAGAAATAAGGAAAATTCATGGATACTAATGAAGGTAGTGAGATATGTGGGTGTAGTGAAGGCTTTCATATCTTCAAAACAATGTCCTAAGGTTGATGGTCCTGTAGTCATTTTAGCAAGGAGAGTGGGGCTATAATGGTCGATGGACATGGGATTGGTGATGGAGCGAAGGTTGTAGGAGGGGAGGCCAAGAGTTCTCCTCCCTCAGGAATCTAAGGAGCTGACCAAAATGAGGGTGGACTAAATGTCCAGGATAGGGACATGTTTTATGTTAGTGACCGTGCCAAGGTCAACAAGGCTAATGGTTGTCTATCACGCAACTAAGAGAGACTGGTGTTAATCATTTCACCTAAGGTAGTAAAGGAATAAATTGAGTACTTGTCCTCACACACTCTAATCTATAAGTTCCTTGGCATACAAATCTCCATGGCAGCCTTAGAAGCATGGATTCACTGAACTTGGCAAGTAGAGGGTGATTTTGACATTATCTGGCTAGGAACAATTACTTCATGGTGAATTTTACCTCTGTGGCAGACAAGAACCAGATATTTGAAGGGGGCCATTATTTTTATGATTGCATGGGACTATTTATTAAGTCATGGCATGTAGGGTTTAACTCTATGGAGGATCTCCCATCTTGTGTGCATGTATGGGTTCATCTTCTGAGACTACCTCTTGAATTTTGGCATGAGGATATTCTCCATTAGATTGCCACTATGATCGGGACACCAGCTACAATCTCACATCAATCACTGGAGAAAAAGGTAATTACCTATGCCCATATCTATGTGGATATTGATTTAAATAACCCCTTACCAGATTCTATGGAGATATGTCTGGGTGCTTCGTCTTTGGTCCAACAGTTGGACTACGAAGCCATCCCCTTTCACTACCAAATTTGTCATGTGTATGGTCACCTACATCACCAATGCCCTCTAGTTGTTAGAAATGTGGATGTCCTGGGTAGCTCCTCTGGGTTACATCTGACCAACTAGGGTGTAAATAATGGCCATTTTGGTGTTATGGGTAGTGTCAGTGGGCAATCAACTAGAGCAACAAAAGGAAAGGTGCACATGAGCACCTCTAATTGTGATCACAACCTCTCAAGATAAAATAGCCCTGATTGAGAAGTATTCATTTAGGTCTAGCACAAGGCTAAGGGACATGGGCAAAAGTAGCCTCCTATAGACCGATAATTTGACTAGGGTTTCAACTAATTTGAAACATTCGATAGCATGCTCATCGAGGAAGGATTTTAGATAGTGGAGCAGGACACATAGGCTAACTTAGTGGAGAAGAACATGACTCCCATGGGTACCCAAGACTTGGTTGAGCTACAGACCTCAGAGATGCCTCTCAGCCTAGAGGAAGGATCCCTCTTAGTGCCCCCCACCTCTCAAATCAAGGATGGTCAATGGGCAGATATGGTTAAAAATATAGGAGATTCTAGCAAAGAAAAAGGACCACTTTCTGTATTAGGATTAATGCAAAGACCATTCAAGAAAGTGTCCTTTACCACCCCATCCAGAGCTGGGTGCAAGAAGGACCAAGATAAACTTAAACTCATAGGTGATATGCTAGTAGAGTTAGGGGTTGTTAAGCCCCTAGATGAACACTTTACCCAGTATACCCAATGATTTTCTTCTCATGGAATGTGTGGGGATTGAATAGCACCCCTAGACAAAAAGCTATTTGTAAATTACTATTGGATCATTCTCCTGACATTCTATGCATTCAAGAGACCAAAATCTCAATGGATTCTATGCTAGCCTGTGCCCCTAACTTCTGGCTCCGTGGACACTATCAGTGTGTGGGTGCCCTGGGCAATTCTGGTGGGTTGGCTATTTGGTGGGATCCTAAGAAAATTACACCTTTACACTAGATTTGAAGCACCTTGACCCTTTCAATGATTGCCTCATCTCATGAGATGGGAAAAAGGATCCTTGTTACCAATGTGTATGCTCTTGTTGACCTTCTTAGATAGCTCAGGCTATGGGATCATATCTGGTACATTAGAGGCTACCATCCTTACCTTCCTTGGATTATGGCTAGAGATTTCAATGCTATCCTTAGCATGAAGGAGAAGAAGGGAGGGCTGGGGCACTTGGGCCCTTCTTCTGAGCTCCTCTAGCAAAATATCACTCTCTTACACCTCTCAAATTTGGAACCCCTGAATGGGCTCTTCACCTGGAACAACAAAAGGATAGGAGAAGATGCAATCTCAGAATGTCTGAATAGGTTCCTTATTTCATGCTTCTGGCTCTCTACCTCCTTCCATATCTCATCTGAGATTCTTGACTGGAGAGGCTCTGATCATTGGCCTATCAAGCTATCCACCAATTATATTATGGTCCTCGAGCAGCCTCCATTCAAGTTTCAACTGATGTGGCTTTGTGATCCTACCCTCTAGGCCTTAATGATGAACTAGTGGAGATAGGGAGGCCTAGCCCATGAGACTACTATGTTTGCCTTCTCTAAGAAATTGTAGTATGTTAAAAGGAAGCTTAAATTTTAGAACAGAGACTATTTTGGTAATCTCCACACCATGAAGAGAGGGGCACAAGATAGGTTGGATGATGTCACTAGGTAGATCCATGACCAAGGCTTCTCAGAAGCACTAAGTGTAGAGGAATCTAAGGCCTAGGCTATTCTTGCTGAGTGGGAACTTCATGAAGAAATCTACTAGAAATAAAAGGCTCAAATTGAGTGGTTCTAGGTAGGTGATAGGAACACTGCTTTCTTCCATAACACTATTCAAGCCCACCACAGTGGGAACTTTATTTCTTCCCTTGCTACTATGGATGGCACAATCCTAAACTCCTCTCAAGCTATTTCTAGGGAAGCTACTTGCTTTTATTCCACTTTATTTTCAGATGATCGTCTCTCAAACAGAGCTACGGAGAACATAGTCTTGTCCTATATCCCCATGATGGTGACCCCAAACTAGAATGAGTTTCTTATGCAGCCTATTGGCATGACCGAGCTGGAGGGCAATCAAGCTAGAGGGCATGGTTTTTAGCTTAAGGAGAGGCAAAGCACTTGGACTAGATGGCTTCCCTATTGAATTCTACCAAGACTTTTGGAACATCATTATGTAAGAAATTTGGAGGTGATACAGGAATCCTATGCCAACAATGAAATACTTAGGGTGTTAAATGCCACCTTCCTAGTCCTTATTTCAAAGAAAGAATAGGTGAACTAGCTAGACTAGTTTAGGCCTATAGCCCTCTGTAACATGGTCTACAAAATCATTGCTAAGCTTTTGGCAGAGAAGCTCAAGGCATGTTTGCCTTTCGTGATTTTAGAGGAACAAGGGGCTTTTGCAAAAGGCAAACAAATTTTGGATGAAGTGGCCATTGCGTCTAATGCTATCCACTCCATGTGTGTCTCCTAAGAGTGGGCCATGGTCATTAAGCTAGATATGGCCAAGGCATATGATAGAGTTAAATGGAGATTCCTTCACAAGGTCCTATTGGCCTTTGGTTTCAGTCAAAATTGGGTAAGATGGGTCATGAGTTGTGTTACTACCTTGTCTTATTCGGTCCTAATTAATGGAAAGCCTTCAGAGCTCTTTGGTTCCTCATGTGGTCTACACAAAGGTGATCTAATCTTTCCATGTATGTTTATCATCATGGTTGAGGGACTGGGACAGCTTATCAAGTCATGGGCTTCTCAGAATTTACTTCAAGGGTGGAAATGGGGCACTGGCCTGCCACCTTTGACCCATCTCTAGTTCATTGATGATGCTGCTCTTATGGGGAGAGCCAGAAGCAAGGAGGTGGAGGCCATCCAGCTCACCCTAGATACTTAGCGGACTTGGGTCAAAAAATTAATGATGACAAATCTTCTATTTATTTCTTCAATACTCCTAAGCTAATTCAGAGGAAGATTGTGGCTATCCTCAAATTCTAGATGCAACCACTCCCCTTGACCTACCTAGGAGTTCCCATTGTGGTGGGAAGGCAACCTATGAGGTTTTGGCAAAACATTATTGATAAACTCTGGAGAAGAATTAACCACTGGATGCATAGGTGGCTCTTTATGGCAGGCAGGGTAATTCTGTTGTAGGCTATTATTCAGGCTCTTCCTATTTACAGGAGTATGGTTCAGGCAACCCTAGTGTATTTCCTCAAGGAATTTGATGCCCTATCTCATCAATTCTTATGGAGTGGTAACTTGCAAAATGCCAAGTGGAGCCTCATTAATTGGAATATTGTTTGTCAACCAAAGAAGGATGGGGGTCTTGGCCTACGCTCTACTATCCTCCCTAATCAGGCTCTTGCTGCCAAACTTTATTGGCACTAGTGTTCTAGCCCCTCTAAGTTATGGTCCCATATCTTACATCACAGGTACTTACCAGGTACTAACTCAGCCATTATTCCTAGACTACTGATGGAGGGAAGAGGTTCTATGATCTGGCACACCCTCAAGTGTGGTGCTCAGCTAGTTAAGCATAGTCTTTTCTAGATTTGTAATAGCGGCATCAATGTTCTCTTTTGGAGAAACTCTTGGGATGGATCTGTGCCACTCTTATTCTCCCACCCTCACTTGTAGCCTTTGTGTTAGGCTTTCCTTGCTACTGGATGAGATTTGGTAGCTCATTATAAGGAGGCCTATGACTTGGGTTTAGCTATGGGGTTCTGGTGGAAGAATCCTTCTGATTGGCCACTAGGAGGCTCAGTGGAGGATCGAGAGGAGCTGGCTCAGATTTTGGACTCTAGAAGATGTAGTGCCTTGTGGGAGTTTGATTCCTTAGCCTAGGGGGGTGCTCCTTTAGGGAAGTATTCGGTGTCCTCAGGATACTTGGCTCTAACAAAACAATCTTTTGGTGTTACTGAGATTTTGTGGCCTAAAAAGGTATGGAATCAGCTACATTGGCCCAAGTGTAGCTTTTTTCTTTGGGTTGTATCCCATAATAGGGTCCTTACCTGGGATAATCTATGTAGAAGGGGATTCTAGGGACCTTCCATTTGTAACTTATGTCATGACAGCAAATAGACATCCTCTCATCTCTTCTTCTAGTGCCCATTTACCAAATAACTCTAGCATCTTTGGTGGTAGGCATGGGGATGTATCTGCTATCATGCAGCCTCTCCTATTGAATTTTGGTCTCGCATAGGCCCCCCTCCTTCCAAGCCTACGCACCTCTAGGTGGCTTGGGCCATTGGCCCCTCATTTATCCTTTGGAATGTCTGGCTTGAATGGAATAGAAGAACTTTCCTGAATAAGCACATGGAGATCCAATTGTTGTGGAGGCACATTACCTAGTCCCTTCAAGAAACTATTTAGGCCAAATGCGAGTGGGGTGATGGCCTGAGCCCTATAGACATTGACATTTGCTAGCAGCTCTCCTTGGAGAAGCTAGCTAGCATCACTGTAGGCCCCCCCACGCCCCCTATGAATGGAGTCGGCTAGCAAACGCAGCCTGTTAAGTGCATGGGGTAGTGGACCCCCCCCTCTAAGTGGTGTCCTCAAAATTAACATAGATGGTTCCTCTTGCAGCAACCCAGGCATGGCAGGGACAGGAGGACTTGGAAGGGATAGTGACAGTAATATTTAGTTCTACTTCTCTATCTACAAGGGCATTCACACAAATAACCTTATGGAAGCCATGGCGATCCTGGACATGGTTCAGTAATGTTGTCAACATGGTTGGAATATAATCATCTACAAATTGGATTCTTAGGTAGTTGTCAACTTATTGAATAAAAGGAATTCTGATGCCATAGATTGGTAGCTCTCTATGATTGTTCTTCAGATCTTTAGTCTATGCTCTTCGTTGGAGGATGTAACTTTTAGTAATATCCCCTATGAATGGAATGGGGCTGTGGACAACCTAGCTTAATGGGCCTTGGAACATGGCCTAGATTGGAACATTCTTGACTAGTCTATGCTTCCTTCAGATCTTTCTCAAAAACTAGTTCAACTTGTGGACTAGGACAAAGATATGTAGCTCTTTTGTATTCTATTTCAGTTTTTCAATAAATTTTTACCCCTCTTTTAGTTAAAAAAAAGAAGGTATTGAGAAATATATCATTACTCAAGTATGAGTTACTCCTCTTTTATTAGTTGAAGATGAAGTCATGATGTAGACAAGTGAAGTTGGATAGCCTCAAGGAGAGATCTTCACCTAATTCCTAGTTAAGGACACTTTTGTGCTTAATTAAAGAACCTATATTAAATAAATCACTATATCTAAAATAAATGATTTATGTGGTGATATTAATGTGCCTAAAATCTCATTTAATCCTCATACAATGAAATAATATGTATGGTTGTAGGTGTGGCAAACTTAAATAACTCTGCACATCTTCCAAATTAGAATGTTAAAAAGACATAAATCCTTAGGTTCCAATAACTTAATTGCCTTGAAAAATATAAGATAAAATATTTATGTCTTATTTAAACATTTTAGATTCATTGAAGAGTAATAAAACATCCATTTCCCTTTGGGATGTTTTTCATATGCCTGGTCAAAAAGAACTCCTATAAAAATAGTTATCTATTATCCCTATTAGTGTCCATCCTTAAAATCCAAGTCATGGTAATGTTTATTTCAAAAATTATCCTAACACTATTTTTAAACCATCTACTAGGGCTGAGAAACATCCATGATTCTATCTCACTCTCATATTGGGTAATAAATTGGTCCATAATTGTATAGTTGATAGTGGAGCTTCTATTTCAATCATGCCCAAAGTGGCAACTAATAAATTAGGCCTAAAGTATGAGACTCGTAGAAAAGGATTTATCTAAATATATGGTAAAACTTTCAATATGATAGGACTAATAAAAAAAATTAAGGTTTCTAGCATGATTGTCTTAGTTTTCCTATCATTCAAGATATAGTTATTGTTGACCTCCCAACTGACTTTGCAATATGCCTATCAAGGGACTTTAAAAATAATATATGTGGATATATCTTAGCTGATTAGTCCTTCTTGGCCTTTAAAATAAGCTATGGAACCAAGGTGACCATAAATACTTAGCCTCTTTCAAGGTTTCATAGTGAGCCCTACATTGAAACAAGTTCTAATTAGAATTATGTTGTTGATGAAGAAAAGGATTCTATTATATATGATGGAAATTATTCCAAGATTGAATAAATTTTATATTTATTTATTTATGAATATGGTACCAATAATTATGAGCATGATCCTTATGCATTTATGAAGGAAACTGATCTAAGAGTATATTGTAGACATGAAGAAGGTACACCAACATCTCTACTTGTGAAAGAAAAAGGTGAAGATGATGAGATGTGGAAGATGTTTTTTGATGGTTTAATAAGTAGAGTCGATGCATGAGTGTTTATGCCTATAAATGAACCACATGTGTTTTTAGGTTTTAAAAACACTTCTCATTTTAAAATTTAGAGAATGAGCTATAGGTTTTGACAATCGAGTTGCCTATGGTGAAACAACAATAGAGTAAGAAAAAATATTCCACAATATTTATATGATTTGGTGGTTGGGAGCCACCTTGGTCCATTCCTTGTGAATTTTAGAGTCTATGTTAATTCTTAGTGAATTATATTTCATATTTAAGATACAATCTAATCTAAGTGGATATTTATAATGAAGCTAATGCTAAAGTGATCTAGTGTAAAAAGGAGAAAAGAGAAGGGTAAGGCATAAAAAAAGGAGTGATTTCCAATTTTAGTCTCAAACATATGACAAAGCATCAATTACAACTGAGTATGAATTTAACCAATATATAATGCAACATAGCATAATCTCAAAGTCCACTATATATCAGGTAAACATCAAAGGATTATGTAAAGAGTCACAAGTAAGAACCATGTCAACTTTAAGGATTTAATACTATAAAAAAATAGCATTAGCACATCTGAATATAGATAAAAAATGAAATAAAGCAAAACCTAAGATCTTACAACTAATCTAGTATATTCACAAATTAGAAACCCTATGATTAGAAAATGGAACATAGAATTCAAATACACCATTCAAATTTAATACCTCTACTAGAAATTGAGAGAAAATTTGTATTAGAAATTGACATATCAAATTGGACAATCCTTGAAAAATTCCTTGATTATATTAATTGCTTCAAGTGTATAAAATTTTCTCAAATTTCTCTCCCTTTACAAATGGTGATACATGCCTTTATATAAAGATCAGGAAATATATCAGTCAATTAAAAAATACATATGTATAAAGATAAGGATAGTTGTCCTTTCATGTTCTAAAATACACGTGCTTTTCATAATCATATTGACCTAGAGGCAAATATGCTAACAAACTAGCATATGCTTTTACAATGGAATATTCTATTTCAAAAGTTGAAATTTTTTACAAAACAGAATATTGTCTAATTTGTAGGTGGGGCCTCTATTTGTTATTACTGGAGGATGCTCATGGTTTTAGCATGTTACTCAACAACTATATCTAGATCCATAGTAGACTTTAGGATACATTCCTCATCTTAATCTACCAAGTCATCAAGTTCTATGTTGTTCCTAGTCATGGCTTCCTTAATTCTCTGAGTTTCATCTATCCTTTTCTCCTACATTGAATATCATGTCTAAGATCTTACTATTATCCACCCTAGATTTTCCTTGGATTTTTCCTTTTATTTCTTGAGTTACAAAAGTAGTGCTATGTTTAAATTATTCATCACTTATGATTCTGAGGATAGTGGTTTGTGTAGGATATATAAGCATAGTCCCAAGAAGTTACTTAATTCCTATAATTAGCTCATTATCATCTTCCAGGACTCTTCCCACATCATTATGCTAACCACTCAAACTTTTAACCTTGTCAACCATAATTCCTAGAATTGTATTCAAGTGTCTTAAACTAATAGTTTTGAAGCTTGAGATCTATTTCCTTGATCAAATGTTGAGAAGTTGGGATATTTTGTCCTTTAAGGATTGTCATTGGGTGATTAGGATTTTGACCAATGCACTCTACCCCTCTAATGTACTCTTCCTCATTTTCATTATTTTAAGTGCTTCAAACATGTCATATAATGACTCATCAAGCATTTTGGTTATGGTTTTAGAAACTGATAGAATTTCCTGTCTCCAAGATTTGTTTCCCCTTGTCAAAATTTAGGATCCTTAATTTCATACCTTAGACCCCAAATTTTGCTTGTGATGAATAGGCCTCAATCAAATTTTCTACATCCTCTTCATGAACGATAGCTTCACCAAGATCCTTCCCTCCCATAGGGGTTAATCCTATAGAGGGCTCCACCTTTTGAAAGGTGAATTCTTATGTTCCCACCAAGGTTTTTTTAGTGGTAACCCTCTCCAATATAGCTTACTCTACATTAAATTACATGATGGTAGATGAACTTGTGAATTTTAAAGGTTATAAGACTTCTACACCTATGTTACTTGATTTTCCTAGAGCATCCATATTTCTACCTTCTATTCCTTGGGTTACCACAATTTTTATTTCTTCCTTCTCTTTCACCATAGCCCTTATCCATGGCTTCATGTTATCTTGCATCTCAACATCAAGTAAATCTTGTCATGGACCATGAATGGGAAAGAGGGGATGTTGTTTAGTTTTCCATAAATGAACTAGCTTGATAATTAGCCCATGGATGGGTAATTCTTCATTGAATAAATTTATCTCACTTGTGGGGTGAGAAATGGTCAATCTAGGTCTCTTATTTGGTCCCACATGAACCAATTCTATCTCTTCTTTCATTTTATTTTAGGATGGCATAGGGACAATCTCTTTTCCTTTATCATTTCTAGGCTCTCCCTCTTGGACTTCGATTTCTTCAAGCTGATCCCATTTCATGTATGTATCATATGCCTCTACAAGCTCCTTGAGAGCACCCTCAAGTGTCTCTTATGGTCCCAAGGCAATCATGTATATGTATCTAATTAGGGAAGGTGGAATTTAGGGTAATATTAAATCGAAAGGCCCCTCCCTAGGTCTTTATTCCAATCTCACTTTTCCTAATTTATCCTTTCCCTTGCCTTGTTCATCTTACTTTTGCTTAGGCTTCCCCTATATCTATTTATTTTATACCTGGGGTGTCATAGATGGACCTAAAAATCAATGACATTATAAAGGATGCATTTTTCAACTCTCTCTAGATGAATTATCATCCTTAGTCATCCTATGTTCTAGTTTGATGTTGTTCCCCTATATCCTAGCTAATACTTCTTCATAATTATTTGCTTTGATATAGATGGTGTCATGAACACCAAGTTGATGTATGTATTAAATCTTGGGGAGATTATACTCCTTTAAGTTGATGTCCACTACATTCCTAGGATCCCACATCTTGAGTTCATCAAGTTGAAAACCACATGAATCCTTGTGTCTGGCCATGGTTTTAACCTGCTTCCTATCTTGAAGTATGGTCTTTCTAATGATCAGTGGGAATGGGTGGAGAAGGCCTTTATTTTTTTATTTAAAACTACCATCAATGCCATATAGTAACTAAAACATAATTTATTTCTTAGCTAGATTTATAAGAACATATACTAGCAACCTATAAGGCTAGGACATGATCCCCTCAATTTTGATGACTGTGCAATCAGGGTAGTACTAGATATCACCTATCATCTCCACATAATTATTGATTATGGGTGAACCCAAGGCATAGAAACACATGTGATGGCCTTAATTATGGTTGGATAAATGTAGTAAAAAAATCAACTACATGTGGTTCTTGTACATAAAGATATGTAATTTAGAATAGTGGTGTGAATTGGTAGTTTTACCCTCTATGGACCAATTCCTAATCCTAGGAAAGGTGATTGAGGTAAAAATGGAATCTAGTAGATATGACATAATATAAAACTACTTATATGTATTCCTTTTGATGGAAATTAATTACTTGGCCAAGAATACACTAATCAAATCTCTAATTAGAGGGATGATCTTTTGTTCTACCATGAAATGTATGTATAAGACCCATATTTTATTCACATAGGTGGTCAATGGGGATATAAAAGCTTATTTCAATAGGGTTATTATAACTTTAATGCCCTATTTGAATTAAATTATTGGGATTTTCCCTTTAAAATCCCTAAAGATGTGGGTTCCTTGGTGTAGCCAGGGCTTAAGGACTAAGTCTAGGTCATGCTTGGAGGTCCACTCTTTGAATTTAGATAAATCTACATGGTGAATGGGGAGTCTATAATACTTATCAAAAGCTATAGGAGAAATATATGCCACTTTATTTGAATTTCCTTCCGAAATGATCCATTTATTATCAATTATATATTTAAAAAATATGGGATCAAGGATATCGATGCAATATAGTACCTCAAGTTTTGTCATAGTGTAATGGAGGCCAACCATCTAAATATTGACTAGGTAATAATGCCTCTAGCTTATTGTGATAATTATTTGCTCCTCTTTTGTGGTGGGTTTCAATTCATCAATCATGAAGAACATTTTATACCAATTCCATAGGCTTAATATATTTAGGTTTGTGGTATCTAATTTATTGTCTTTAAAGATTCGACCTTCATTATCTATTGTTAAATAGTGTTTGGTTTCCTCCTTCAATTATTGCTTGTGAGTTGCCATGGTCCTTATTTTCTCAAATTATTCACACTAGATTATATATGATCTTTGTGAAAGCTCTCGTATGCTTAAAAACACAATTAAGTTCTCCTTTGATCAAGTTATAACCAATTAAGTCTATTTAAGTTGATTTTATGTAGGGTTTAGGGTTTTAGAGCTTTAATGGTAGAATATATCTAGGCTTTGGCTTATACATACCTTAGATTTGATTTGGACCTTTGTATTTATACCTTTCCATTTTTGAGCCCAAAAAATATTGTGTTTTTTCATTTTCTGCTTGCATGGTGTCTATGTGGCATTAATCTGGTCCTTTCATGATTTTTTTCATAAATGCCATTTTAACACTAGCTATTGGCATTTAAAAATGCCTCTTTTATTTCTCAATGTTTGATCAAAATCCTAGATTAATGTGAGTCACTAAATATAATCTAGGCCCATTGCTTATGATTGGATCCTTTTGTTCCAAACCCCATAGTCATGACACTTGGCATATTTATGTGCCTTCCATCTATTTTGTATCTTATGTCAGTCCTTTACTGAAAGAGCATTGGTCATACAGAGAGCTTATGGGATTTTGAAAATTCATGAGTGCCTCTAGATCATTGGATCATATTTTAGAGATGAAGTGTGAAATATTAGATCATCTTGTTATCTCTACCTCAAATTAGGCTTTTCCACATATCATACTCATGGGTTCTTGGGGATTCATTCAAAAGTCTATAGGAGCCTCACATTGTTAGATCAAAATCTAGTGATAAAGTATGCACCATTAGTTTACAAATTTGTCAAACATTAAGTTAGTACATTATCAATACTATGACTTAGGATTAAGTACATTGGGATAAGGTTTCTTTCATTTATTTAATAATGAAATAAGCCTTAGGTAAAGGGATTAATGCCTAAGTTTTTTTATTAATATGCAAGGGGCCATGGCCTAAATATTATATGCCAATGTTTATACCATGTCTAATAAACACAATTTATGCATTGGTATAAAATATTTATGCCAAATATTAATAAAATGTGCTCAAAATTATCAACATGCCATAATGGTCCAATAACAAACACATTAAAACTTTTATCTAGAAGCATTTGGTTTAACATTTACGCTATAAGGACTCTCTTTTTAAAATAAGACTTAGTATAAGTCTATAGTTTAGGTTCATGATATTTTAAAAAAATGCCATGGGGAATTTAAATTATAGATTTAGAATAAGTTTATTTTGTGTTTATTTATCTCATAAGACCATTTCCAAATTTTACAAATTGAAGATTTATAGTGTTTAAGCATTTTTTGAGTACTTCCCTCAGATCGTAAAGCCATTTCTGAGAGTTCTAGTTGGATTCTAGAGTTCATTTTGATCTTGAGTGGGATACTTAATTATATTACATTTTATGGTCTCATATAGATCAAATATGTACTCATAGACATTAAATGATGGTAACGTAAATGTCAATTTTAAGCTAGTGAATTTTTTCATTTGATTGGCTTAAAGTTGGTGGTCATGAAAACATCAAATAAGTCCTTATAGATGTTAAATTATAGTCACATGAATGTAAATTTTAAGCTCATCAAATCATTATGACTCAATGTGAGAATTCCACTTGGCACATCCATAGGGTTTCCTATGATCTTAGACCTAATTTTCTTCATCAGATCAACATTTATGATGAAGCATTAGCTATCGATCATGATTTGAGAGCTTGCTTATGATTGGTTGTTTTGTTAGGTGAGACCAATTTGTATTTGATAAATGAATGCAAGGGTGTATCATGTAAACAATTTAGGCCTTTTATAACCCTTGAATTTTCAACTATACCTTGATTTATCTAATTGAGAGGCTATGATGAAGTGAGAACCATTGATTGCAATCTAAGAGCTTGAATGTGATTGTTCCAATGGGATATATGTAGGATCCTATCAGGCCTTCCTTTCACCATTTAATTCAATGTATATGAGGAAGTTTAAATTATCAAATCATCAAAGATGCATATTGTTTAAGTTGAAGCTCAAGCTTTCCTCACTTTGTTGGATTGAATACCATGATAAAGTATGGGTTATTGGATCCTAAGAGATGTAAGGAAGTTAATTTAAGACTGTAGAGATGTAAAAGACTTAGGATTAAGGTGTTAATAATAAGGTCTCATTCATATTAATAAATATGTTGGGGCCTTAGGATTAAAACCTTAGGCTATGTTATATATCAAAGGACCGAGCTAACATAAATTAAACTTGGGGATTCAGGACTTGGGATAAGGTGTTAATACTAAGGTCTCACTCATATTAATAAATATGTTTGGGCCTTATTATTAAAACATTATTCTTTGTTAAGAAATATTAAAAGGACCCTATAGAATGAAAGTTAGGTATACAAGGAAATTTTATAGGGGAAAGTAATATATGAGACCAAGGACTTCAGACTGAGTTTTATTTATTTTAATAAACATGATTAAACTTAGAATGTGAACTTTATGATTAGTTTAAAAATTAATTTTTAAAATTTTCCCACCAATTTAGTTCCCACTGATATTCAAATTTGAATTGAGAGTTTTGGCTAGGGTTTTGAAACATGAAATTCTTAGGGATAAACGCTATGGAACCTACAACTAGAGAAATAAAGATCATTTATTAGTGATGTTAATCAAAATTAAAGTAAGAAAATACCAAATAAGCCTTATTTTAACAAATTTTATGATCTTTAAACTCTATAAATGATCCCAATATTCTAAATTTTCATGTTTAATTTCTAGGGTTTCTTTAGGGTCCTAATTTTCAAAAATAAGGGGGGTATGTTGGTCCCAACAAGGATCTATAGTTATATTGGTATCCAAAAATAAATATAAATACTATGATTCATATATATTCCATTTTAGTTATACTTGTAATGTGGTGGAGTATGAAGGTTTGATTCATGGCTTTCAATGGGCAAGGAGAAAGGGAATCAAGAACTTGCAATCATATGGACATAATGAGTTGGTTGTTTATTAGGTTAGGAATGTGGTTGTTGCCAATAACCCTTTTATTAAGTCATATAACCATAGGGTATGGGATTTTATTTAATACTTCAATGCATTCAACATACAATCTATTCCAAGGGAGTAAAATAATCATGTTGATAGACTAGATACCATAGGAGCTCAATTTGATACTTCAACTACCATAAAAGAAGAGGGAAACAAATCTCATATTAAGATCATTATCATAAATTATACACATAATAATTAATTATCTTAGAAATTTTTTGATAGTGATAAACACATTGCATGCTTCTTGTAAAATGAGACTAAATTTTCTTCAAGGAATCAAAAGAGACTCCAAGAAAAATTTGGAGATCATATTGTGTAGCTAAGGAAAAAATAAGATACCTAAGGGTCTGGTGACCTTAGATATTATCTTCAATGAGAATGATAAAAAAAATATGGAAAAAAGTGAGCATATCTATAAAAGAGGAGAACTATGAAAGAGTCTTAATCTTAAAAGATAAACTCCTTAATCTAGGCAAGGTATATTCTATAATAGAGAAATAAAAATTCATTGAGTTGTGTAAAAAATTTCATGATATATTTGGTTGGGAATATAAATAACTCAAAGTATTTTATCCTACCTTAGAACACCATACCATTGAATTGGAACATGTAGTTAAACCAGTTTGACAAAAACAAAGACCCATCAATCCCAAGGTTGAGCAACTCATGAGGTTAGAGCTTACTAAACTCTTTTAATATTAAGTAATATTCCCTATCAAGAATTTAACATGGGTAGCTAACCTTTTCCCTAATAAAACTAATAATGGGGATATAAGACTTTATATGGACTATAGAGATCTTAATAGGGTGTTACTCAAAGATCACTATCCTCTACCTTCAATGGGACATATTTTGCAAGTTGTTTCAAGATCTCAACATTTTTCTCTCTTCGATGGATATTCAGGTTATCATCAGATTCTTGTGAATGAGTATGATCAATTTAATACAACATTCATTACATAATGGTGGACTTTTTATTATATAAATATTCCATTTGCTTTATCAAATGTTGGTGCTACCTTTCAAAGAGAAATGGACATGGCCTTCAAAGGTTTGATTAATGAGATGTTGTTGGTTTATCCAGATGCTATAATAATATTTCATAAAGATGATAATGAACATATAAAACATTTTATACAAGAGTTTTAAATATTTAGGTAGTATGGAGTATCTCTTAATCTAGAAATGCATCTTTGTTGTCCATGAAGCTAAGCTCTTAGGACACAATTTTTACAAAGATGGATTGAATATTAATAATAAAATGATAGAGGATATGTTAGGCCTATCATTTCCATTATTTAATAAAGGTATCCAAATTTTCATAGGTACTATATATTTTTATAGGAGATTCATACCTAGTTTTGCATCTTTGGTGAAACCTATCATAGCCTACTAAAAAAAAATCAGGTCTTTTGTTGGACTAAGGAGGGTAAGAATTTTTTTAAATCCATTAAGAAAGTAATTTCAAAATCACCTACTCTAGATAATATTTATTTATATAAATACTTCATGTTTTATTCATTTTCTAACCTTGATACTATCTCAACTATGCTAAATCAAAAGAATTGTGAGCATGTAGAGAAACCAGTTGCATTCTTTAGTCAAGGTTTGAAAGATTATTAAATCAAGTATACCTTTGTTGAGAAACAAGTCCTTTTTATTTTAAGAGGACTAAATAAGTTTAAAAATATGGTTTCAAATAATTATATTTTTGTTATGGTCTCTCATCGTAGTACCAAGGAACTTCTTTTGAGTAAAGACCTTAGCGAGAATAAGGCAAGGTAGATCACTAAGGTAATGTAATATGACATTGATATCAAAGTAACCAAGTTGATAAGAGGTAAGGGCCTTTGTGAAAATCTTATTTAGATCTTCATGAGTCAAAATAAGAGGTCTTAATCAATCATGATTTCTGCCAATCAGCTGGTTCCTTGTATATAAAGAATTGGGCACAAGATGTGATCAAATTTATTCCAAGTGGTGAGTATACTAATGATATGAGTAGATCTCAAAGGAGATATTTTAGATTTAAAGATATTACCTTCTACCTTGTATATGGTGTGATTTTTAGAAAATATATTAATGGTGTACAATTGAGGGACATTGACAATTACTAATTTGGAGTGTTGTTTGAGAAGTTCCATGATGGAACAACAAGCAGTCATTTCTCCCCTAGATCCAAAGTTGTAATGATCATGAGGGTAGGATATTATTGGCCTAACCTATTCAATTACTACCATGCTTGGGTAAAAAGGTGTTTACAATGTGATTTCTTTATGGGAAAATAAAATCTTGCATCTCTTTGTTTGAGGCCTATCCAAGTGGATCAACCTTTCATACAATGGGTTATTAATTTCATTTGCATGATAAACCCCCAAACAAGTGGTCATCATAAATGGATATTCACATCAACTAATTAATTTATGAGGTGGTTTGAGGTAGTATCATTGAATGAAGATAATGAGAATGTTATCTTGGAGTTATATCAGAGCATCATAACAAGGTTTGACATTTCTAATATTATTTTAGATAATGCTCTTTTTTATGGGTACTAAACTACTAATTAGTCAAATATTAATGGCATATTATTGAGTGCTTCATCTAAATATTACCCTCAAGGTAATGGCTTGGCTAAATATACTAACAAGAATTTGATCAAAATCATCAAGATAACCTTGGATCATAAATAGAGGGTTTGGCACACCAAATTAACACCTTATGGGTTGATAGGATAACTCCTAAGAGGTCAGTAGGGAATTCTAATTTTTTTCTTATCTATGGAAGAGAGGAAAGATTGTCTATCTCTTAATATCTACCTACCTTAGAATTGACACATCAATTATAGTTGATTGAAAATACTCCAACAGAGGTGAGATTGATAGAGTTAATGGAATTGTAAGAGACTAAAGATAAGGCTCATCAATCTATGGAGCATCACCAAGTATTAATAAAGAGGTTTTTTGACAAGAATGGAAATCAAAGATCATTTCAAAAGGTGACATAGTATTGAATTTGGATGAATATAGAGCAAAACTAGGGATATATACCAAAATTTGACACCTTATGGAGTGGACCATATGTCATCATCAAGTGAAATCAAAATAATTATTTATAATTAGCAAGGATGAATGGAGAAGATTTGCCTATCATTATGAATGGGATACATTTGAAACCTTGATATTTAGGGGTAAATGTTATTTTTGTAAATATTATATTAGGTGTGTGTTTTGTTTTTGTTGTGCGTGTTGTGTTCCCTAAGTGTTCTAGTTGAACACATGTGTGTTTTTACTTTGTGAATTTTTATATTTTTTAATATTGTTTGGTGTGTTATTTTTAGGTAAATTGTGTTTCAAGATAGTGTATAGATTACTCCATGGCCCAATGAATAGTATTATACTATTGGTCATGGAATAGAAAGCATACCACCCATGGGAAATTACCAAAAATGTTGACCATTTTGACTAAAATGTGTCAAACCCCTATAGTGAAGACTTTATATGGGGGTAGAACATACTATAATAGGGTGTGTTATGCTTTATTTAATGTCATTTGATTCCATTATAACCCTGGTCATGATATATTTTAGACTTATGTCATTTGGAGTCATCTAGGGGGTCAAATTGTCATGGCATGTCACATAGGAATGAATAGGGTAGTCCGGTTGTACATTCTATAAGTGTGCTTAGAAAATGTTTGAGGAAAAAAATAATACATGGAAATGATTATTTTGGTTCCAATATCATCCTTTAATTTTTTTCCTTGATTATATTTCTATCTCAAGATATAAGCATTTAAAGTTGAACTAGTGGAGATAGACATGCAAAGGGATGTCAAGTTTAGGCTTCAAGAATTAACCGTTTAAGTTCAAAATTTATAAATGATCTTGAGCATAAAAAGAAATGTTTCAAGTGGAGAAAAAATGTTCAATAAAGCTAAGATCAATGGCACGTGGGTGCTTAATAGGGTTAAAAACTTATAAAGTGACCAGATCAAGGATCAATGGCATGTGTTGAGTCATGCAGATAAGATCAATGATCCAGATTCAAATACTAGGACCCAAATATAATAGAGTTAATTAAATCATGTAGATAATATCTAAAATTTCATGTTGAGTCAAAGGTCAAGGAGTCCAAATTGAATGTAAGATTACCAAGTGGCATGAGAGTGTTAACCAGATGGGCTAACAATAGGATCCATAAAAAGCATGCAATACTACCAAATGTCATAATATCAGATTCCTAGGTAAAATATCAATGACCAAAAAAAAATTGAATTAAAGAGACTCCATAAGAGATCAATAGATAAAAATTTACTATATTATAGATGGATAAGATGAGGCTATATATCCAAAAAAATAATAGGCATATTTTAAAATGGAATAACAATGTGGCAAGGAAATGCCCCATAGGCATCCATGTATGATCAAAGGATTTTGTATCAAATCAATAAAATCAAACTCATATTCCACCATTAAATCTTATTCAAAATCTAAGATGAATAGTCACTACCAAATGTGAAGAATGAATCCTAGGAGATAAATGAATGGTTATAAATGGTAAATATAGGTGTTTAGAAGATAGCTAGAAGTTAGGAGAACATATTATGACTATAATACAATGTTTTAACCTCCCTTAGATATAATATATGTGTTAAATATCCTAAGTTACTTTTAAATGCTTGAGAGATGAGACAATGAAAATAATATCTTGAATAAGCAAGGAGAGCCCTATGTCACATTTCATGCTTTGGATGACCATTTATCCTATCAGACTATGCATGGTCTATTTCTCACTACATTATCCTATAATGTAACTATTTATCATGCCTTGACATGTGTTATAATTACCTTTTGACTTATTTTTCCTCACCTCTTTCTCTAATTCTACAAGTAGCTACCATTTTAGCCTTTGCAATCTAATACCACACCATGTATGGTGAAACCCTATTGGTTTTTACATTTCACTTTGTATTATAAAAATAAATTCAATCTATTTATATGTCATATCTTATATTTTTAAAGTGTGTAAAGAGATGTATAGTGAATAGCTAAGTGATATCAATATATCCTTGCTTTCTCTCAGTCCTTCCATATTTGATGTGAGTGATTTCAGCTTAACAGGTTATATGAAGTGTAGTTAGGTGTATAAATATATATTAAGTGTATAATGAGCCTTAGTATATAAAATTTATCTATGGTCTTGCTTAATTTGGATAGCCTTCTTGCATCTCACCTTTATATTGAAACACTAATGCTAGTGCATTCTAGGACTCTTAGGTTAGTGTTGTAGGCATTATTTCTTTATGAAATAAGTATAATGGTCATGTGAAAGACATATTATTGCATCACCATTTTAAAATAGGTTTATTTAATTAAAATTCCATCCATTTCCCCTCACAAGTAAATATTTTTCATAGTTGAAAGTACTTAAATATATAATCAAGGAGATTGCCCTTAAATCTAGAGGCTCACTTCTACCATAGGTACACCCACATACCTAGAAGTGTTCCAATTTTTCCAAAATATGGAAGAGGATTAAAATAAATATTTTAGGGTGAAATATTTGGTGACAAAGATAATAATATATAGGGTTATCTACCCCATATCTTGATGGCCTTATAGGAGTTTATTGTACACTCCATTTATGTGCCTAGTGAAATTCACCAATCACTTGATAGTTATTCATGTTATGGGTGAATGAATAATTAAATTTATTGTTATATAATCTCTATTATTATTCATTTTATTTATTATAGGGTAGTAATATATCTCATGGACTTTATGGAAAACTTCATAGGATATGTGCATGGCACAAATACTTCTCTTAGGGTAATTATTTTGGTCATGCCCTTCCACATTATAGTCTATGGGACATAAGCCAAGGTACATATTGTGTGATTTATTAGATACTATTTATTGTATTAAGGACTCCATAATCATGAATTTATCCCCTATATCTAGGCTAACTGCTATATCCTCAATACAAATAATATCTAATTGAAGAACAAACTCTATAACTTTGCATGGCTTAATGAACATCTACCTCACAATGGAATTCCTAAATGTCGTAATTAGTCCCCCAAAAAACCATTTAAAATGTTGTATAATATAAATAACATAATATACCTTTGATATTATGGATTTAAGATTAATATAATATGTGCAAACACTCTCACCTAGTTCATGCTTATTCTCCTTGAGCATAAAAATGCTTTATTACTTAAACTCTAGGATGTCAAACTCTCTTAAGAACACATCCTTTAATAAAATTTAATACATTATGATCTAGGTGGGGTGTAAATATATATAATATGTGTGCACTTAGTCTAGAAGTTTTGTTGTGAATTATGATGCCTTTTTCTTAGATGAAGTAATGCCCCCAACCTGATAAATGAGCTCAAACTTTTGGATATAGTCTACCATGATATTTACCCTATGATAATTAGATAAGCTTAAGATCATCTCATATTATATCTAAGGGACATTCATGGATGTAACTTGTGCTTATGATATAGTTATTATTGTCATGTTTCTTAAATGCATGCTTGTAATTTATCCTCCCTAAGCTAAAGGGACTTCTCCACTAGATCCCATAAGTGGTTGTATAATAGCTCTGGTGGTTGTCTAATATATTGGAGAATTTGATAGGATACCAATGGACCAAAAACTATTATGAATCCACTTGGAATTGAACCACTCATCTTAGGGCCTATGGCACCTCCCATATGTGTCATACCAATCTTCATGGTATCCACTAGGTTGATTAGTGGATATGAGACTAACTACTCTAATGGGGCTTATTCCTACACCAGTGTGGTGAATCCTACTATGTCACCTACCTATACAGTGTCTTAGTAAAATTACTCTAATTTAGAGTGATTCATAAAGCCATGTGTATCATGTCAAGGATATTCTATCACTCCACCAATAGCTTATTTATATTGATCAAAATATTGGGATCTCTCAGCCTCTTCTTTTAAGTATCATTCTTGATTGTTGGTGCTCATTTCCTCATCACTAGATCCCAATACCTTAGCATGAGAATATTCCTCATTTATTTCCTATTAATTTCATATCCTTACAACATATCCATATTTTATCTACCTCCTCTCCTTAGGATCCATCTTGGCCATTACCTTATGCCAATTTCCATCATACCTACACCTTTTGAGCTCACAACCATTTTGGATTTCTATGTTTTGGTGCCTCTTCTCTACTTATCTAGTCAAGTACTTATCACCATAAACATTCTATATAAATTAATCATGTGTGGATTAATACATGAAAATCTACATGTTCATCTAAATTAACTCACCTAACCAAACTAATCTTGATAATATATCCCAAAAAAAATTCATCTCTAGTTGGTCTTGGAGTATAACTATTTTATTACACTCCCTGTCACTTCAAGAATTAAATAATACATCAACATATCACACAAAGAGTATATCCTTGTGACATCAACTTATGTGTATATAAAAAGGGACAAGGTTAGGTTCTAGTTAGTTACGTATGGTGATGGGCATTTAGTCTAAGAGAGTTATCACTAGTGTAGTAAAACACACTTAGACATTTGACCCATAGACTTGAATACACTCTTTAATCAATCAATAATAATTTATTTACTCTCATTAATATTATATTATAATATATAATTTACAAACCTAGATAATTATAGTGTTATGTCTTTAGGCTCAAATATAATAGATTTCTCCATAAGATTATAATACTCGATTCGGTTCTATTTAGATCAATGGTGTCTTACTTATTCTCCTCTTTTTATCTACTCAACTCCTTATTATCTTATTTTTTCCCTCCCACTCTCTTTCTTTTACATTCACCCCAAGCTCTCTTATTCCTCCTCTACATATTCCTTCTTATCCAGACAACTCAAATACAACTACCAACAACTAATATGTTTATTTCCTTTAATTTATTTGAATTTCATCTTGGCATGAGGCCAACTAACTAACCTTCCACCTTTTTTATTTTATAACACTTTTTCAAGATCTCTTGTCAGTTAAAACCCCCATTATTGTCCCTAAAAATTCTTCCTATGTTTCCTTGTCCCATGTAGTTGGTTGTCTAGATCCTTATATTTTGTCATGTTTAACACATTAAAATGGTTTGTGTGATGTATGCTTATCTCACTAGAATTATGTCCTAGGTGAGCATGCCAATAATGGGTTTGGATCATGCATGCCACTTATCAATTATGAATGTTGATCTCACTTTTCATAAACTTTTTCATGTTGGTCTTAGGCTAAGCCAATTTATGGTGTCAAAATTATTGATTCATAAGGAGTATTACATAATTCTCTAGTACTTGATATATATATTCACCCTTTGATAACTAGTTTTGTTTCACTCAAGTTTTCATATAATGATGGATATAGTGATCATGAATAACCTATTTGATCTTTATATGCATCATGCATTTATTATGCTTCAAATGTTAAAATTTTTACCAACTTATTTCCATGGAGCCTAAAGGACTAGGCTTTAATACAATTCTATGACTTACCAATCTAATAAATGAAATAATTCAAACCTATAATGGATCAATTTCTAACACATTTATTTATAAAAACTATTTAATATATATCATATGCCCAAAATTGATAAGATAAATCAAGGAATGAATGAATCTCTTAATGATTATGTTTTGAGGTATAAAAAAATGTTGGCCAAAATAAAATTCCAGTGGTAGATAAAGAGCTTAAAGACATATTTTAAAAAAATTGATTCAACCATTGCATTAGTCCATAATTTTTGGTAAGTTTAAATATTTTTGATGACTTATGCCCTATTATCTAAAATCATGAAATGAAACTTATTTCCTTGAACAAGTTTAAGTATATATCAAACACACTAAATACATCTACTACCAAGTTTCATATCAAACCAAGATACAAGTTAAACCTAAAAAACTTAAAAAGGAATAAACTAGAATGGTTAACACAATATCACAACATCCTAATTATCTCATATTATCTAATTCACCTAAGATAAAATATACATAAATACCCTAGTCTTTAGTTTCTTTACTTAGAAGCTTGTGGAGTGTCATCCCATATCTTTCCCTCCTCTTGTAGAGGTTGATATGAGTAAAAATATACCAAAAGGATACGATTAATATCATGAAGGCCCTAGGAATTCTATAAATATATGATATAACTTGAAACGTAATATCCAATATATTATTAATAACCAATAGATTAACTTTGATGATCCTCTAAAGGATTTAGGTTCATAACATAGTGACCATCAAAACTAGAAGATAGTTTACAATCCATTTAAGATGATTCTATAAAAGATCCATAAGTGAAAATGGAATATAATTCACATCCTCATCCATCATATTATGGTCACCCATTAAATAATATAATTTTCACTTATACATGCAATGTACGTCACATATTCTAAAAACCTTGTATTACATTTGACGATAGTGAAATTATGGATTATAACTAAGATATTCATTCATTATTTATTTGAGCATAACTTTACCATCAACTTATAAATAGTGTTATGATATATAAAATTACTAGTGAGAATATACGTACCATGAAATTACATACACATTTTTGATATACACATGATGATTTATAACCTTTGACCAAAATGGTTGGATTAGTTGATGGGACATCATAAGATGTTATCAATGATATTGATTTATATCTACAAGTTGGTCCAACACGTGGTTAATACATTATAGTTATACCATATATTTGAGTCTTTTATATGTTATTAGGATGACCTTTTATACATAAAATCCATAAAATACCTTCCAAAATGCATCAATGTATCAAATACATTCATGTCAATAAGGTAGTAACATTTTCTAGAATTCCATATGAACATCCACTTGAGCAAGATAAGTTTATTCCTAGACTACTAAATATATAACTTGATAAGGTTAATCATATAAAAAATGTAATAAATAAGTAATAAATTTTCCTAATTATCTAATACTTTAGATAGTATTTCACCATAGATTCAACGTGGACTCCACAAAGTCCTCATTTACACCTACATAGTCTATCTAATTACTAAGAGAATATAAACACGTTCCAATTATAGATGCACAGAGGAAACCACAAAGAACTAAAAATGGTTTACAATAAACCTTAATTATTATATTAACTCTTCATGACCACAATATCCTATGAGATAAATCCAAATTACCATACATTCTATAATTCTACATATGACATGTATGCATTTCCTTTAGCAATATCACTAGTTTTATGTACCATATTTCAAGTTTAGAGCTTCCTATGAACATATATTAGATGGGTTAATATTTTAGAACCTTTTCCTTCCAAAAATTTTAAAAAAAAAAAATCATAAAAATAAAATATTCAATAAAATACAAAAACATTCAAATAAATTCAAAATCCAAAAATAATCAGCATTCACATGTTTACTAACTCCTTGGCATCTATGTTTTTTTAATTTATGTTAGTATATATAATGTCATTTAATTTATACAGCCACATATGTTTCATTCACACTTAGTGTGATATATGAATATACTATACATATGATATGTACACATACATATGTGGGACCTTTCCTCTTCTTGTGTGATAGACTACATTGGGAGGATCTACTTCCTTCATCACAATTGATACTAGTTATATTAATTTATTATTATTGATACATTATCATGTTGAGCTTATTTACTAAAATTTACACATTATTATAATCATGTTTACATATTTCATAGTGAAATTTATATGTTATGTTACATTACATTTTTTATAAGACAAGTATGTATGGACTAGTATAATATACTTATTTTGATTGTTTATATTTCATTTATTCACATTGTCACTTATTTAAGTGACTTTTTCTTTCTTTCTATTATCTTAATTGTCAAATATTTTAATATATTTTTTGTTTTCCCCCTATTACACTATACATTTATTTATTTTTCTTTATGGATATTTTAATAAGTCATTCGTGTGAGTGTGAAACATTTGAATATGCCCCTTATTTTCAATATCCTTAGATCCCCTTTTGTGTGACATTTAGTTTCATTGTATGTGTTCTTGGTTGTTTGTTGATCTTGTAATATTATTTTACAAACATTTACATGAGACATATCATACATATTTAGTGTTTTTATGGTCACATACTATGATATTCATTGATATATCTACTTACACATGTTATTACTATATGATACATGATTTATACATAGACTACATAGTTATCTTATGATTTTAAGGTAAGGTAAATTCCTGATTCCATTTACCTCACTTTAAAAAGGGGGAATATAAGTGGGGTAATGTCATATAGACATGACCTAAACACTTATACAAATCTTATAATTTATAGAGTTTAATTATAGTTTACATGATTCATATATACACTTCGGTTAAAATTCTATACACATTGCATTTTTTTTTACATATTTGGGATAGTGTTTTTCAAAATTTTGATATATATTATATAGAATTATAGATTAAAGGTTAAATTTTTACATATAATTCATCTTGATACACATTATAGGTGCATATGCCATGAAAGTACATCAAAAATTATAAATACATATTCCAACTTATTTACCAAGAAGCATTGATACTTTACAAAGATACACCATTTTCACCAAGAAGCATTATTTTGATCATTTATTATCTATAGTAGTTAGATAAATTTTATTATAGTGGTTTAAATTCAACACCCTTAATGACCTAACACTGTTTCCCTTTTACATGTTGAGTTGGTTATACCACTAAACCTTATTTTTATTATATTTTCACTTGAGTTATGTGTGCGATTGGGATTTAATGGTCTCAATTTTCATGTCACAACCCACCCTTTCACTAAATTAAGGCCATAATTACTTTATAATATTATTATTAAGAACTACAAGGTTAATTTTTGAACCTCTTTTTGCTCTAATACTTCCCAAGGAATCATATTTACTAAGTCAAAGTATCAAGGGTAAATATGGTTGAATCGACACACGTGTTCTCCTTGATTTATTTATTTTAAAGCATTTAAATCATGCTAAATTTAATATTATAATAATTAAGTTATATTGTAACCTATTTTTGGTTATAGGTCATTTAAAAACACTCAAATTGGGATCAATTAAAGGTAAGGTGTGTTGTACACACCTAGATTTGTAGTTATTTAATTCAAACTAATAATTTCATCCTTACACATTACTATATTAAAGAAAGGAGGGGAGATTTAGATACTAAAATCTAATTTATATATCATCTCAATCATGTATACTTGAAAAATACCTATTAGGACTCTACCCTTTAGTTCTACACATCCATGTTACTAAAAGTATCACCTTTTCCATCTCACTATTCCTAACTATTTATGTTATTGTTTGAAACTATCATTTCTAATGACCTAGATCTCTTGAAATATATAAAAAGATTAAAACTTGATATATATCCTTAAATATCAATTTTATATCCTCAATAACTTCTTATCCTACTAAACACTTGCATCCCACATATGGACACTTGTGTCGACACAAGTGCCCAATCATCAAAAGTTATATAATTTACAAATATTTCAAATCTTATGGTTTAAACCATTTTTTATTTAATACTTCATGAGATATTTCCAAAATGTGTGTTATAAATACAAATCCAAGCCTACTCATTATCTATCTAGAAAATACCAAGAAATCACTTATTCAAGTTCATTTAATTGATTGAAAAAATGAGTTATACTACCCTATTCTTCCGTATTTTCATATTATTCATAGGATAAGTTATATTATAGGTGTGAATCACTCAAATAAAAAAATCATGATAAATATTTGTCAAGTGAGAATCTAGATCATTGCATGCCCTTGAATATAGTATATTTCACCCTTGTGCACACACAATCCAATGCTTAGGGGTGAACTACATATGTCCAAGCTCATATTTAGATTAATAATTCTATTATAAACACTTATTGATATATTTTTCCTTAAGGTTAGCTCAAAGTAATGAGCACACTAACCTATTTTTGGCAAGGTACAAAGACCTAAAGTGGAGATTTAGGGTTTGATCCATAAACTTTCATCTATAGTCTTTATATACAAATAAAACATATCGACCAAAGGGTTAAAAAAATACCTAAAAGGATTTATGTATTCAATCTAAAATATAATGAGTATTTTTTACCAATTTTTTTTACATCAAAAAGAATGTATTGACATATGTATCCCAAGACTAATGCAACTGTTTATGCCTCTAAAAATAATATTTCCATAATCTAATGACCGGATCTTGATCTTATTCCCACATGTTTCCACCTCTACATAGCTCATATTTCTTTGAAAATTTGTAGATAAGATAATTATTTTCTCTTCCTAGTGTTTATAAAATTAAATTAATTTTTTGAATGTAATTTCTATATATATCATAACTCAACATTTAATTTAGAATATTTATTTATCAAAGTTTTCAACTAATTATCCTACTCTTAGAATAATTTTATTCATCCTTATTTATAGGTTATTCTACCCCTTTAACATATACAAAATAAATTTAAAAATGGTTAAAAAATTATACCCTCTAGTGTAACTTATTGGCTATATGTATCTTTATTTGATTCATGATCTCACAAGTAATTGTATTCCTTATATACTTATTATATTGATATATCCAATTCTTAATCCATGTTTGGTCCCATATCACTCTTGTTTTCACCATGATTGATGTTTTTATAATGTGTGTGATGTGTCTTCAATTTGTTTCGTATGTCTTTATTGTACTTAATGTGGTTCCTTTATGTTTGGAATGCCTTCAATATCTTATATGCTTACTCTACACTTAGTGTGCCCTCATTTTTATGTGTTCTTACAATATTTGAAGTGTTCTCTTTGTGATTCATCACGAATGCTACATATTGATTCTTATATTTCTTATATCTATTCATTTTATATGTGTTATGGTGTCATGATATATATCATGCACAATTTTTTTATTACTTACCTATGTTTCCATTATTACTATCATACATCTATTAGGGCCAATAACACATATATGTGATCTATGTTGTTGTGTCTTACGATGCTAATACTAAACTACCTCTATTTATCCCATGTGGAGCACATTCTTAATATGTTTATATTGATCAATAATAGGCCTTCAAGGGATAAATTATTAATAGAATACATGATTCCAAGATCACATATTTATATGTTAGACATTTTTAGTTTTATATCTTATTTTACATATATGTAATCACTATAATATATTTTAGTTTTATATTGAACAATTTTATTTATTTTGGGATAAATTATAAATAAAATTAAAGTTATTTTACTATAACATAATATTTTTTCTGATGTTGTTTCCGTCACGAGGTTTACTATAAATTATAAATATTTTACCATAAGTTTTTATAGGAACTTTTAATATAAAAATTGGGTGATGCTCATTCCACCAGTATGTTTTGTGTCAAACATTTATTTTATTCTTAATATTTTAATTTTTAATTTATTGGTCAATATCTTAATATTTTAATTTTGGTGCCTATTTTTTCAAAATTTTCATGATTTAATTTGTGTTAGGATTAGTTTTTTTCCAAATAAATTTAAATAATTTGGTAAATAATTAAATTTAATATATTTAAATGATAAAATATAATTTATGAATTTTATTATTTACAAAATATTAAATTATTATTAATTATATATATCACTTGGTAGTTGTCCTAACTTATCAAGAAAGGTTTGGATAAGAATATCATACTTGGTAGCCATGGGTTTGAATTCTCAATTTATATGCTTCATGGGGAGTGGTTTATTTTTTTGAGATAGGTTATAGTTGTTATTTAGAGTTTAACCTAGAATATTGATAACTTTATGTAACTACCTACCACTAATTCCCTTCCATCACACACACACAATACATTTCTATTAATTAATGTTTTATGAACACTTAAAAAATAATATTTTTTTACATTAATTCAAAAAATTAAGTCATAAAAACATATCTACTTAAAATTAATAAAGATAATATTTTATAATAAATTATATGCAATGCAACTATACTCATAAAATTTGAGCTTTATTAATTACACAGTGGTATATAAAAACTTTGACAGGATTATATTATATTAAATAAAAAATCATACATCTATCTATATAATATTCATCCTCATCCTCATTATTTAATTCATCATAATCATCATCATAATTATCATCATCACCACCACCATAACCATTACGACTACCATAATCATCAAGATACTCACATCATTTTCATTTAAAGCCTCTAGGTTTGAACATTTTTTTCCCTACAAAACAAATGTAATTATAAGTCAATTTTGAAATTAAAAATAATTATTTAAATAAATTAATATGAATTAAAAACATGTGAACTAATCTACTCTGAGAGGTGTTTGATGTTCCATAGATTATTAATATATATAAACAATGAAGATACTACTTTTATAAATAAAACCTAATGTAAAATATATAAACCTTAGTTATCCCTAAATCTAATATTCTTACAACTCTAAAGTTTGTATTCCATTTATTGATAGATTAATACTTACTTGGATGACTTCTATGACATAGATGTGTCTAATAGTTTTTCTAAACCTTCCTCCATTACCATTTATAATTGATCATTAGATGGTGATATTTAGATGTTGGATTCACAAAAAATGGATATGTAATATTAGTTAAATTACAAATATGTAAGAATGAATAAAAAATAAATTAATAAAAAATATGTAATAAGTGACTTATATATGGCATGCAACATATTTCTAAAAAAAAAACTATTCAGGTATTTCTCATCTTCTTTAGTTAGTCTACAATCAAATACCCTATGCTAAAAAAATATTTAAAAAATTAAATTGCTTATTCAATAATAGACACAACACAAATTTAAATTAAATTATTCAAAATAAAAATATATGAAGGATTAATAAACTTATGAATTATATAAACACTCCTATACGTCATTGTTCGTCTATGTGATGAGTAACTAGGGTCATTTGAATCCTCTTTTACATTTCCTTAATATATTCTCATTTATTTTATTTTATTTTCAACATTTTTAGTTACCCTACCATTTTGTAGTTACAACTTTTCACCTTTATTTATTTTAATGGTTGGTATGCATGTTTTCCATTTCCATTTGGGTTTTGTTTTCATTTCTTAATAGTTCATTTATCTTAACCTTATTAAATCATTTCACATGTCACATAATCCCTATTTGTCAATAAAGCTCTTATTGTATTAATGTAACAACTTAAAGAGAAACAAGAGGTCTGGAGAATTCTGTAAAAAGGAAAAGTTGCAAACTATATGGAAAGGCTCCATGGGTCAAAACCGCATATCACAATGGCTTTTTTAAAAAATTAGACTGATGAAAGGGTCACCTTGCATGGAATCATAGTGAATCTAACAGAGGATTTTATAGCAGAGGTTATAGGGCTGCCTACGGATGGACTTAAATTCTCCAAGCAGACAAGCATTTCGAATGAGGCCTTTTGTAAGTTCCCCAAGACGGATGAGGAAGAGTAGAAGCTGGTTAAGAATGGGGATTTCTATGAATTGGATCAGATCAAAGGGATATGGAGGGATGTCTTAAGCTATATAATGGAGTACTTCATCCTGGATGGAAGAAGTAAGCAAGTGCACAAATTTCACTTTGTCTTCCTTAACCATTTCAGGCACAAGGTAAGTCTGTCTTTTCCCTTTTACCTTCGCTTCTCCTTGGTCCAAAGTTTATATGCTCATAGGAAAAAGGAAATGCACCCTATCCTACATGAAGGACTTATTATGTTAATCAAAGGCTATTACAAGAATAATGCAATGTTAAAGCACCCTAACTAGGGGAAAAATAAGGAGTCAGGGAACATAAAGAGTGAAAGTGTAAAAGGGAAAGGCAAAATCAAGATCCCTAGTGCTAAAAATCAGAAGGTAGAAGAAGATACTGAATGGGAGAGAATTGATAAACCCAGGGAGGAAAACTTGGAGGAAGAAGAAGGAACTGAAAGCTACGATACAAACTCTAATGAGGATGAAGAAAGTCATGAGAAGAAAGAAAAAGAAGATGTCAACACAGAGGAGGATTCGGCAAACAAAACAGAAGATACAGAGGAAAATCAGAAAGTGTCAGAGGATGAATTTGTCTAGGATGGCCCTGTTGAGGACCCTACTTCAAGAAACGAAAAGGAAACTACAGTTTAGGATGATAATCAAGAAATGGACATGGAAATTCAAACTGGAATTAAAGAATAGGATCAAAAGGGTCAAGAGGATATCTTTGAAGAAGCCAGGAACAATCCCAATAAAAACTCTGAGGAATGGAGGGGGGAAAAATAGAATGATGAAACACGCACACCAATGACTTGGGTCAATTGCAAAGTAGAGGCATCTTTCCAACTCGATTCTTGGACGTGTAGGGAGATCATGGATCTCAAAAGGAAAGTGGAAACTATGGAAGATACTCTAAAAGCTGTATGGAACAAAATTAACAATATGGAAAATCAGATAAGAGATATCCCAATCAAGCTCAAAGCCTACGAGAATAATCTTAGGGAACTCATTAAGGACAATAGAATGAAAATGGAGGAATTTACATCCAATATTTGTGATGCGACTGCCAATATTGGTAAAAGAGCCAACAAGGAGACCAAAGCCTTGGAGGGTCCCAACAAAAGGATGAGACAAAGTTCAAGAAGGAAGGCTACACAAGAATGAGCCATGCTGGTGGCAACCACTACCCAGGATACTGTTGTGAACGAAAAATAAACTATGAAAATGATATTGGAACTGGATGAAGAGTTTGGTTCCTCTTAATGGTTATGTAAACTAGTCCTGTTCTATGGCTTCTTTTTGTAATCTTCTACCTTTGGTGTAGCCAGATGTTTGTTAAATCTGGGTTTTGACCGGTAGTCTTTCTGGTGGTTTCAGGTCCATTTAAAACCTATTTTTACAACTTCCTTGTTGTAGTTTGTAAGGCTTTGCCTATGGTTTTAGATGTTCTTTCTTTCTTTCCTTGTACTAGGGTTACGGGGCCCCTTCAAAACCTATTTTTACCTAAATCTAAAACAACTTAAAGTCACACTCTTTGTCTTGTTTTGAGAATATAGGCCAATAGTAATCACCTAAAAGTGGTAATTGGATGTTAAAAGTGTCATTTGAGTTATTATATTCCTAGATTATCCCTAGACCTATCTTAGAGTTGTTGGGCCCCTAATTCATCTAAGTATGGATCTATGCCAACTCAGTAAATACCTCAACATGAAGAAATAACTTGGTATGATTTCTATTTTGGCATCTTTTGTGTTAGCTAGAGGAATCATCATACACTTAACACTAGCTAGAAGGTAGTTATCTAGCTCCTAGTTTTTTAAGGAATCTACTTGAGTAAGCTACATGTGTTGATCACAACACAAAGGTTTAAAGGTGATGGAGCTAACATAATGATTGACCAAGGATCTAGCTCAACACTCGATGTGAGCCATCCACCTTGGCACAAAGATAATTCTAATTGCTATAAATATGAGCTCAATCTAGTTAGTAAGGAGATGAGAATTAAAGTAGTGAATCTCTATAGAATAGACTCTAGATATCATGGATTACATTAGCATAAGTTTTAGAATGGATGCCTCTAAGGATCCACATTATAGTTCCTAATCTTGCCTATGAGCAAATGGGTCATGTAGTAGCTTAGCTATCCTTTACATTGTTCTACATAACATGGAATATATTCTCAATTTAAAATTTGAGTAATGAATAAGATTATTTGTAGTAATTCATGGTGTTACTAGGTTTAATGTCTTTAACTTTGTTATTTAAATGTGTAATGAACATGATAATTTTAGTATTAGAAAATCCATATGAATGCTAAGAATGTTATTTGTAAGCTTTTGATTCATGGAATTAATTTATGATGATGTCAGCTTACTTTGTATAAATGGTCTGAGTATAAATAAGAACATGTGACCAGTGATGTTGCTTATGCATAAAGCATGAGCTTAGAATGAACTTGATCTATGGAATTATATTGAACCATATTAGTGATAAATGGTTATAATCTCATTGAAACAAAGGCCTAGATATTGATATAATAAAACCACCAAATATAAGCTTGCACTCATATGACTATAATGTGTTCCTTGAATAGGATTTATGTCTATAGACCATCAGAATCCACCTGCAATGGCTTGTGCTAATGAACCTACTAATGCCATTATTTCAATGACTAATTCATATGAATAATGAGTTTCATCATGGCATAAATAACCTAACATAATCCCCATTTCATTATATATTACACTTTGGGTGAGTGCATAAAGTTTGTACCTTATGTGGATTGATGCTGACATAGTCGAGTGAAAAATGTTGAATGATGTAGGATTATTTTATGGTTGTGCCTAGTTGTAAGAATTTGAGAACTAACTTGGAACCACAAGATAAGTGTCTAATATAGTAAATGAATTAAAACACCAATTAAACTAGAACAATATCCTTAGACATACTTTTCTAGTCATTGTGAAGACCAAATTCACCTATAGTCAATCAAAACATAGTCTTAAACTTATATTTTCATATCCCAACCCATCCTACTTATAATTTTTCCAAGTGGACATTGGCAGCATATTTGGGACACTACATCCACATGGTGCTAGTGTTTCAAACAAGGTGATAATGTCCTTATCCCTATCATTTCTCAATGGATACTTTTTCAAATATTTTCCCCTCTTAATGTTAGCCTAAGCATATTTTATTATATACACATGATACAAAACTCTATAAATATAAGTCTAATTGATCTCTAGTTAGTATTTATAAAATAGATGCTAAAGCACATTCAAACCAAAGATAAGTTGAGATAAACTAATGTATTTGATCGCTATTTTTTCCTAATTTTTCATAATAACATTTTAAAAACCCTAAAAACCTTTTTTAAGGATTTAAAATATTAAGGAAATTGAAGGTATCCAAGTCCACTTTCATATTAAAATTCATTGGCACTTGCATGAAGCACTAGGTGGGAGAGCTATATTGAGCTTGATCCCTATTCAGAGTATTAGTATTTAGGTAATTATCTTTACAATGGGGTGTTGAGAATGTCTAGCCTATCCTACTAACAAAAAAACAATTATTGATCATGACATATTTAAAAGGAAGATTATGATTTACACACTAAACTACATATTATAGGCACAAGATAAATATGCAAGTTTCATGTGCATAGGAACATGACATAAAAAAATAGGCATAGGTGCTCCCAAAAAAGGAATAGTCCCATAAAAGGGATACCACTTACACTTGGAAGACACTACACCAACATGGAAATATTGTCCAATGAGGAAATAGACACAAGAATCTTGTTGATGACACTTAGAACTATCTAGAACTCAACTTTTATAACCCAGATCATCTACGATAATCACTTTTTAGATAAATATATATTTATGCCTATTTATTTCTATTTTTAGAAATTAAAAGAAGGTAAAGTGCTATAACAAATCAATGCTTAATTACTGTAATTTAATTAACTAATTTAGACTTCTCAACCCTTTAATATAAACATATGATTACATAGTTAAATGTTAAAAGGTTAAATCATTTGGTCAACCTATCTCACTTCAAATATTGCTTCAAACCCTAGGTTAAATTCATCCAATTTTTTTGCATATAATTTAGGGATTTATAATTCTATTTTTTTGATATTTTTAGAAACCTAGATAAATTAAATCAATTTCATATTAAGGTTTCAATCTATTTTACAAATATCTTAAATTGGTGTAAAGAAACCCTAGATTCAAATACCCTAACCTTAGACACACTTTAGGTTTGTATCTTTTCTATACACACACACACACACACACACACACACACACACACACACACACACACACACACACACACACACACACACACACACACACTTAGAGCTAAATTAAAAAATTATTAGATTTTCTCCAATATTTATATTTTGTAATCTTTCATAGATAACTATTCTTAAAAGGTTCAAAATAAATAAAACTTATTTTCTTACCCTTTCAACCTAAAACGGTGGAATTTAACATTAGATTTTATGAGAATGATAAGTTATAGTTAAAAGAATTTTTATCCAAACATAAGGATATACAAGATGATTTCATAAATATTATTCCAGAGGAATTATAAAAAGAAAAAACATTCAATATTTAATCCCTCTAGTTAATAATGTTGTTACACCTTCAGTGTCTCTAACTCAACTAACTTGGATTGCATAACCCAAGATTGTTATTCAACCATCAGTGATAGATACACCACTTTTGGCTAGTTTTTATACTCTAGATGTATAATCCCTTATGTAAGAGGTTCTTAATCTATAGTATAAGTTGTTACATCTTGATAATGGAGTAGATAGGACATCACATGCCTTGGATTCTAACATTCTCTTATCTACACCTTTAGAAGATCACATAGCATAAATTCCTTTGCCATCTAGTTTTGTGGCACCAAAGCTCACATTACATGATGGAAAACATGACCTAGTGCATCACCTCTGATCCTTTCACATAGCATGCTTGGACTATGTGTCTAATGGTTAGCTTTTTACAAATCTATTTCCATGAAATCTTAAGTATTATGCCATATATTAGTTTTATGATTTTCCAAATCAATCTATCATATAATTCAATCCTTTAGTAGATACGTTCCTAGTACACTTATCTATCAACATCAGTGATAATATATTATATGCACAAGTGGCATAATTATATCAAAAATCAAATGAGTCTATATTCAATTGTCATACAATACATGATAATATTATCCAAATTTACTAGCCCCATGATAGACATAGAGATCAATATATATTTAAACAGAGTCTACTTCCAATGCTACATGAAGCTATCTTTTTAAAGAAGTTTCCCACATTTACTGAAATGTGTTAAATAGTCAAGGAAAGAGAGGTTAAGCTCTTAAGAATGATCAAACTTAAATACATAAATGGATCATACTCAACTATTAAGAGTTCAAAAAAACCTCCATATAACTTAAAGGAAATAGAAAATAAAGGTGATCCAAAGTCCATAGTCAATGTAACTTTCAATCCTTCTCCTTGATTGGTTTTATCCACTTCTCAATGTAGAGTCTTCATGAATATTCTAGAATCACTATCATGAGTTCTATAACAACTATTATAATGAAATGTCATTTCTATACCTCCCATTAAATACATTAGTACAACATGGATTATTCCAAAGAGTTATGATTCAAATGCAGTTTGTGAGTATCACAAGGCACTAGGCCATATGAAACATAGATTAATTATCCTAAAGCAAAAGATACAAGATCTCATTGAGGCTAATAGTATTGATGTGGGAACACCCAAAAAGGAACCAAAATAACAAAAAATAAAGGCAAAGGCACTAAATATATATTCAATCCTTTAACAAAGAATATAGTTAATGAGGCAGGGGGTACGTTAGGTGTTTACTATACATACTAGGTGCATCCACCACTTGATTCTTATCATATAATTACAAAGGAGAAACATCTATTACATAACACTATTTTCATGTATCACACCATAGTGTGACCTAGACTACTTATCACATTTTTTAGACCGAGATATTATGGATGATGACACAAATTTACACGCACTCTTCATATGAACATACATAGACCAGCATCCTATTCATAATTTTTGGTTGATATGGGTCAATCACAAGCATGTGTAGCATGACACTCTTATAACACTTGGGATACATAGAGAAGGATATGTTATCTATAGATATAATCATTAGTGTTTTTAGTAACCATGTTTAGATCTTCATTGGGTAGATTTTAATTCAATTATAGGTTAGACCAACACACATAGCCACTTGGTTCTTATTAGTACCTATTGTAGGTGTATTCAATATATTATTGGGCAGTGTATGGTTACACTAGATTAAAATAATACCATATATGTCACACTAATTCCTTATGTACATATATGTTATATAGGTGGTTAAGATTTAGGGTGTCCCATTTGAGTATCCACTTCCCATCTCATAGGCATTTCCATCACAATTTATAAAAAACATAATTTCTAGTGATAGTTCTAACCTAGACATTGAGTATAGTTCTAGCATGACTACTAGATATTACATAGTTATAAGTTATAATAGAGATTACGGTTACTATGCATATATCATAGTGTTTAACAAAGTATTTAAAGAAAATTAGTTTTAATCCTATGGTATCTACACACATGTATGCTCTCCCATGGTTACCATTAATAGAGAGAGAATTACATTAGCAATATGTCATAGATTCTAGAGGACCTTCCTCTGCTTAGTGTACACCGAGATCAGTTACATTAGATTCTAAGGGTTCTTAACATAGGGCACCTACTTCACCTATAAATTCTAATTCTATACAAATTTTAATCCTACTAGATGGATCCCTCAGACCCCTATATTTGATAGGGCACCATAGTCAATGACAAAACAACATATCATCACTATTAACAACCAAAGTTTCACCCTCTTGAAGGAGAATTTTCAATTGCACTTCAAACTTGGAATAATATGGGATTGGCTTAAAGGTTATGGGGTACTTATAGTCTAGGACAAACCTCTAACTTATGGGGATATCTCCCTTGATATATCAACTTGAAATCTTCTTCTAAGACCTATTTTTACTGGGATGAAAAGGGTTAAGATGAAAAATTTGAAGGAAAAAGTATACTAAGGTGGTGATGCACCAATGCTTAATTATCCTCTCTTAATAGATCCTTAAACACACTTATGCAACCAATGAAAAAAAAACTAATCAGACCTATTAACATAGTCCTAGGCATGAATATTTAATATAAAGATCAAGTAGAAAGCATGAAACTTGAAGTCTAAGGATATAGGTCTATAAAAGACACTACTAGCCCATCAACACTTCAATGCTACTATTACCTATCAACACTTCATAAAACTTGCATAGAATAATAGTATGACATTAAGTGAAAGAGGTAACCTACAGAAGAAGATGAAACTCATACATTTTGTAAATCAATAGTCATAATACACAATAACACTCATAAATAAGTATACAACTATTATTTTCTATTAATTTAATGTGCAAGGTAGAATTTACATAGATCTTTGCTACACCAAGTTGAAGGATGAAAAAAGAGCTCAATACCTATATATATATATATATATATATATGTATGTATGTATATATATGTATATATATGTATATATATATATATATATATGTATATATATATATATATATATGTATATATATATGTATATGTATATATATATATATGTATATATATATATATGTATATATATATATATATATGTATATATATATATGTATATATATATATGTATATATATATATGTATATATATATATATATATGTATGTATATATATGTATGTATATATATATATGTATGTATATATATATATGTATGTATATATATATATATATATGTATGTATGTATATATATATATATACACACTCTATATATATATATATATATATATAGATTTATTCATGAGAGAGAGAGAAGAATCCAAGCATAAGAGAGGCCATGAAAAGACTAAGGTGGGATTTCAATAGTTACAATATTTTCCATTACTCTCCCCATGCATTGCTTGAGTGGATAGGTGTTTTGAGTGAGCCTTTTGAGGACATCTACGCCACCTTCATCCAACTCCCTCTCTTTTCACTAGTTACTAACATTAAAAAATATCATAGTAGAACACGTTTTTATGAGCATTAAGTGACTACCTATGCTTGTAGGTTCAATTTTATGAACAAACTGCCCAAATTCTTCATGATGCTCCTTAAAATGGGGTATGATCTGCTCAAGGGGAAGTTACATATGACCAAAGGTGGTTGATTAATCCTATTATGAATTTTTAAATCCAATAGCACATTATTCCTATTTATTAATTAGGCTTGATTATATAGTCACTCATTCTTCTATCAATCCACTATTTGGATGACCTTGAACTAACCCTCTAAACTAGTACCTAGACCCTGTAAGCATATGTTCTATGACCCTACTCCTTACCATTACACATCAGCTTATGTATAGACTACCAACCCTAGTAATCCCACTTTGAGACATTAGCCACTTATTTATACCTCTCTCATATCATATTCTTACCCTCCATACATCCTTAGTCCATCTTGACCATTTCACATGCAAGGTAGGCCCTCTATGGACCCTTGGAGGGCTTTTGAGAGCCTGTTGACTAGCCTAAGCCCCTATTTGACCTAGGCAATATATTGTTTAAAGGAAAACCATGGCTTGGGCTGAATATTTCCTTTATAAAAGCCACATCTCAGGCTATAGCTAGGTAGAACATGTGTAAAAGTGCCTATTTGGACAAAAATGGTCAAAAATGACTAGTTTTAGGTCTTTTGGTAGATTGGGGTTGGGATATATGCCTTATTGTCATTAATTTGAGATAGTTTTTTCTATCTCCATCCTCTTTCTTAATTATTATTCCCTCTCTTTAATCTCATGCCTTATTGAATCTCTCTTGATTCATTCTTGTCACTCTTGAGTTTGATTGGTGATAGAGGATCCCATATGTTGCTACACATTTTCTTGGAGACTCTATTATTACTCTCAGTTATTTTTACTTCCTTATGGCTAGATTATAACTTATAAAATTATCATTTCACCTAATTTATGTACTTGTTTGTATATCTTACACCATTTCAATTTCTCACTTCACCTCTTCCTTTGCTCTTAGATTTTGGTTTGGGCTTCAGCTTGTAGATAGCTTGGTCTTCCTCATACATTACTTCTTAGATTGGATTCTTGGTTAGTATAACATAAACACATTATTTGAGATGGATCTAAGGGAACTTTTATATGATAAGTGAAACTACATTATTTTGTGTACTATATATGCTAGGGTTTGATTTATTTTGGTGATTTATTTATTTTGTGCATTATTTAGAATAGTTTTTGAAGTTTATGCATTTATATATGGTTATAAGATATTTTAATTGCTTGAAATATTTACCATTACATGTTATTCTTGTATTGGAAACATTTTAATTATGTAGTAAGACTCTACATGCTCAAAATGAACTAGATAACTTGCTTAAACAATCTCTCTCTCTTTCTAAACTAGAACAATGCATTGTTAGAAAAATATAGTGTTGAATTCAAAATATAGATCAAACCTAGACTAGGAATGCTATTGAACCTCTTCTTGAAAACATATTTATTAATTAAAATGTTTTTCATTTGGCCTAAAACTTCCTTATCATATATATTTACATTTTATTCATTATCTTTCTTTATTTAGTATTGTTATTTCCATAATTTGTATGCAATCGATAGTCTAGTCTTAGCTACTTATGTAATTATGGTTGGATCCACTATAGATACTTGCATCATTTTTGTGCTTGATAGTGCTAGCCCCAACCTATTTCTTATGTTTTTCTATAGCTTGGTGAAAGATTTTAAACTGGATAGCCGCTATAGACCTCCTATATCACATAAAAACCCTTAGCATTCTAGCCTCTTAGTGGTTTGCTTTAACACCCTACCAAACACTAGTAGTTTTGTTCACATTATTGGAGATACATTATGGAATGACCAATGGGACCTCACATATGGTTTCACATAATTTATATCTTTTTTAGAGATTTCTTAGCAAACTCCCCTCTATTAGCTATTAGGTATTACTTTTAATTGTGTTTCAGTCCTTCCCTTGGTTATTTTCTCCTTCTCTAGTTTTATGTCATTCTCCCTATAAGTTCTCTATCAATTTTCATTTTCCATTGTATTCTATTTTTCTCTTACTTCATTACATCCATGGCTGATCTCCCACACTTGGGATGTCAATCTTGATGGATTCAGGGTCTCATCCCTGAGCTCACTCTTGAGTAAGCTTCTTTTACAATGGAATGCCATAGACACCATAGGATCCAAGAGCTTCCCTCAACCCAACATGGTAGTCCACACCCTCTTGTATTTAAAATGGAAAAATATTGGTAGGACTATAACTAATAGGCTCGGTCTCTTTTTCACTAGTTTGAGATTCATTCATATGAGGATGTTTCATATCAGCCTCATGCCACATCTCATTCACCTATTCAAGGTGTTGAGAATCCCCTTGCATGATTGGGACTTGATTAGCTACATGCGATAACTTATTATTGATATATATCCATTTAGGTGAATAAAGTGCATCCCTACCCCGCTTGGAGTTAGTAGTATATTTTTAATGGAAACAGAGCTCACACCCATTTAGTTTTAAGTGCCTTAACTAGTTATTATATGAGTTCCTTACCTCTTTCTTGTCTAGATAATATAGAGTAATAAAATACTCATATCCATGTTGTGGGTTATAGGTATTCTATATCGGTGAGGTGTCCCCATCATGGGGGGTCCTCCCATCTGCCTAGTCTTTTTTTTAGATTTTCCAATGAGTGTGATGATTTAGATTGTCATCTACATATTAGAGATCTATGAGATGCCTATTAAAAAAATCATTACACATCGGTTGACCCTCATATGATGTCATATGATTAGTAGCATGGATATTTTGGTCATCATGACCATTTCCATGAACATGCCACATCTTCTTGTCATCTCCATGGGGACAATCACACTTCTCATAACTATTCCCAACTTCATGGTAGAGATGATTTCCATCATGAACATCCACCTTATCAAAATTTACCTCAACATCATCCTCCCCATGGTCATGGTCATGGTGATGCTTTTAGTCATAGGCAATATCATCACCATCAAGAGTTCCCTATTAGATATTATCACCAACCTAATATCAACTATGCTTATGAGGATCTACATCAGAATCCTCTAGATCTTTGGGTGCATGTTATTCTGCTTCTTACTCCTATACCTGAACTGCCTATGTTTAATGGGATATAAGACTTCAATCTTATAGAGAATATTTTAGAATTCATGATTTCATGTATGGATTGGGAATAGGATGAAGGTATGATGTTGAAGCTATTCACTCACTCTCTATGAGCTAAATCTCTTGTCTAGTTTTAGAATCTACCTTTAGATTCTCTCTCTAGTTTCTAACTCCTAGATGACTTCCTCTAATATTTTGATATCTCCAAACCCTTTAAGATTATAATATATTAATTTACCTCCATGGATTAGACTAAGGGTGAGTTTAAATTTGATTTTGTTCATAGGTGACATTCAATCATTCATACATGTAGGACTAGGTTATCAAATGACCAGCTTATGATATGTTCACATGAGCATTAAGGTAGTAAGTTCACCTTGAGGTCCTAAAACATGAACTAACATCTTATGATAAAATTTTTAATGAGTGTATAAATATCAAAGTATTTGAGGTCCATGTAGGAATGTAGCCTATACCAACCCAAAATTCATCTGTGTCATGCAACCATAACCATAATGAAATAAGTGATAGTATCACTAATTATCCTTCCAAGAAGAAGGACAAGAAGGATATCTATGAGGTGAATGATTTGATAAATAATCTAATTAAAAAAAAGGATTTTAAATTAAGCATAATAAAACAATGAATGGTGTTTCCTTATGACCCCACCAAGGTTTCTAATTTCCATCAGATGAAGGGCCATGATGATGATAGTTATGTTTCCAAAAATTTTGGTTCACAAGCCTCACCTCCATTTCATATCTCTCCTCTTGCATAACCTAATCACAAGTTGAATGTGTTCAATAAGAATCTACATGACCATAACAAGGAGAAGAAGAAGAAAATAAATAAATCAAAGCTTAAGTCTCCTCATTTTCCTTATTACTCTTCCACCTCTTCTAACTCCTCCTCTTAGGCTGACCTGAGAGGAAAAGAAAAGCGTGACAGTAGCAAGGTCATTATTGCTATTGACATAGCCTCTATTGGCTATGAGTGAACTGTTAACATGCTCTTTGATTGGGACACTAATCCTATTGGAGAGATTAGTGGTGTTGGGTCCCCTATCTATCCCATGAGGGTAGGTAACCCTAAATTTAGTTTTGACTTTAGGCATAATATCCCTCCCTAGGATAGACAACATCCTTTCTCTACCATAGAGGAGTTACATGGCCTCTCATCTAGGATTTCCATGTGGGACATTCTTCACCTTTATCCTAAGAAAAGGAGAATCATATTTGATGATCTTGGTCTCTCTTATGAGGGTATGATATGTGATGACATCAAAGTGTTGTTCAATTTTGATGCAAATTATCACCCTTATCCCCCTCTCTTATCTTTTAACCCAACCTATTTTCTAGATTCTTCAATTTTTATAAAGAGATTTTAGTTCCTTCTCTATATAAAGACTTTTAATGATGATTCCCCTGTCAAGTAGTGTATTATCCATGAAGGAGTTATGTTGAATATCATGCCCCTACATGTGTTCAATGAAATTGGGATTAGTCAAAAGAAGCTCTTTTATTCTCACCATAACTATCTAGGTTTTAACAATGACACAATTATGTCAGTGGGTAATGTGAAGATATGGGTCAAGTTTGGCCCAAACATAGTCAACATCAAGTTTTGTGTGTTAGACCTTGATATTTCATACAACATGATTCTTGGTCATCCTTGGACTAATACCATGTAGTCCATCACATTAGCCATGTTTCACATGTTTCAATTTGTGCATGAAGGTGAGGTTCATACCTTGGAGGTTGACCCACATTCTTAGGCATTGCTTTATGTAAAGATAAATCTTTTAAGTGAGGTTTTGATTATCTCCTCATCTAGGTCTATATATATTCATACACCCCCTATTTTTGAGTCTCATTTCTTTAAGGATGAAATTTTTGATTTGGCTAAGTATCGATCATCATTCATTCTTTTAAAGTCTAGCATGCATCGATTGACCCCCTCTTCCATTCCATGATGCTAGACTAGCTCATCTATTTTTAGAGATCTATTCTAGGATGTTTCCTTAGATGTTGAGCTCCCCCTTGTGTCATGATTTTCCCATTAGGGTATAGGATCTTTTCATATGTCTCCTACTGAAACCACTAGAGTAGTTGAGTAAGATATCAATTGTTATTTCATTCATTATATGGAATGTAACCATTTCAAGGAGAGAAAGCCTTACACCAAGCTCATGTGAGCTTTCATGAGTATCATTATCCCATTGATCATCTTGGTTTATATATTTGTCTCATAGATGGACCAACCCTAGACGTTCCTATGATGAATGTCCTAGTGGTTAAATCATAAGTGTTAGATGAGTCACACCATATATTACCTAAGTTTTTAAGGAAGGTAATGCTATAGACATTGAAGGATCCATAGATGTTAACTTTGGTACTTTATAAAGGCCTAAAATCATCAAGATCAGTTTTAGCCTTGATTTGGAGGAACATGATGTTTTGGTCATCTTCTTGTGTGAATTTTTAAATGTATTCACATGGGAATACACTGATATGAAGGGCATGGATCCTAACATAGTTGTCCATAATATAATAATGGGAACCAATTAGAATAAATAACTAATGGTGTTTAAAGTCTCCTAGTTAGTCAAGGTAGAGATCAAGAAACTGATCTAAGTTATCTTTATCCAAGCTATTGACTACCCTTGAAAGATTTCCAACATTGTTCCCATTCTCAAAAAGAATGGAACTATTTATATTTATATTGAATTTTGTGATCTCAATATGGCTTATCCAAGGGATAATTTTCCTACTCCTTTGATAGACCAAATTGTTGATTCCACTTCTAGTTTTGAGATCATATACCTCATAGATGGTTTCTCTAGGTATAACCAAATTTGTATTTCACTCAAAGACTAGCACAAGATGATGTTCACTACCTTGTGGGGTACCTTATATTACACCATCATGCCTTTTGGTCTGAAGAACTTTATGGCCATGTATCAGCATGCCATGACCCAAGTTTTCCATGACCTTATCCATAAGATCATTGAATACTATGTCAATGATCTCCTTAGAAAATATCATAAGTGGTATGAGCATGTGTGAGACCTCATGATCATCTTTGAACATCTTTAAGAATATCTCATCAATCTCAACCTTTAGAAGTGCATTTTTAGCATCTATGATGGAAATCTTCTTAGCTTCCTCATTTCATAGAGGGACATTGAAGTGGATACCAAGAAAATCAAGGTGATCCTAAAGATTCCTCCCTTACACAAAACTATTCAATTTTAGTCCTTCTTTGGAAGGCTTAAATTTCTCAAACATTTCTTAGAAGAGTATGCTCATAAATCCATACCCCTCACACATCTCCTCCATAAGGACATGCCATTCTTGTGGTCTATTGAAGTCTAAATGGATTTTGAGGAGCTGAAGTGGTTTTTATATGCAATTAAAATTACATGATGCATAATGAATTAATCCTAGATAAAATAAGATAGAGCACATATACACTTTTGATTGGGTATACACTTATTACTTTGGAACATGAATAATATGGAGATCTGCTAGACCTGATTAGAGAATCACTTTTATCAATTATCACAACACATCATGCTAGGAAGGGTTCTAAAGCCTACAGTCTAACATAATCACACAACAACCATAAAATAATAATATGATTTGATATTAACTTATGCTAATAAACAAGAAAGTAAACTATTCTTATAATAATAAAAGTACACTAATCTAGTGCACACCAAAGCCTATGGCACAAAGTGGGGGTTAGAACAAAACAAATAAATAATAATTGAACTAAAGATGCATAGGAGACATATACTCATGTCAATGTCTATAAAGTTCTAATACATGGAAGAAAAGAATACATACTATATTACCTATCCATTCTTACAAAGGAGAAATAAAGTTAGGAATACTTACCTTTGAAGATGAACCTAGCAAGTCTCAACCTATCCCTTGGCTAAGGTGTTTTGCAAGAGATTATTGTGGATTATAAGGATAACCAAGATAGATTAGTTCTAGGTTACACAACCTACCTAAGTATCCAAAATAATTATTCACAAGACAATATCAGAGCTCTAAAGAAAATATTGAACCCTAAAGATTTATTCCTCAAGTAGAATGGTCAATAAGCAGATGTTCATTTTCACTTCTTCACTTAATTTTTTGCTCTCTTTTGACTCATATAGAATGTAGTAGTAACTTGCCTAAAAACCATTTAGACATGTTGGATATATTAGGTCGACTAGGTTAACCTATTAAATTCTTGGGATAATGCTTAAAGTTTGTGTTAGGTCGGCCATGATGCAAACAAGTCAAAATAGGTAAAGTTTTCATAGAATACACTAGGATGACCAGGTCAACCTAGTGTACAAAATATGTAAAAAGGGTAATAAAGAAAGAAATAAAGGAATAAATCATGATAATGATTGGAATGGATAGGAAATATAAGAACAAGCATAAATTTCATGTTTTAAGGGATTTAGTGTGTATATAACAAGTGGCAAAAAGAACAACAATGTTATGAAGCACTAATGGTGTGTCCACCCCTTTCCTGGTGTACCCCTTAAGGCATGCACTTAGAGACATTGAGACTCAGTTGGTTCCTTAAAGATATGAAGTTTTAATAATCAATAATTTTTTTAATATATTATGTGTATACATATTCCCTAGTTGAAGCTCATCATGTGTCACATAAGTGTACCATGGGATGGTGCTTCAGAGATAGAACATGATAACATATAATGTTAATGCTAAGTATGGTGAAGTAGTAAGAAAATCTGATAAATGAAAGGACTGAATTGAAAAATACATATTTTTAACTTACCTTAGTGTTGTAGATAAAGAATAATATTATAATAAAGTGAAGGCATCTAATGTAAATCAAACTAGGTGAACCTGTAGAAGTTAGTGTAAAAAATAGCCAAAAATCAAAAAAATTGGAAGATAGGAATTGATATTAGAAAATAATTGTTACATCATCATGAATCTAACGCATTTTATGGTTTGTAAAATTGATGAGTAAGAACAAACATATGGGTAAAATAAGGAATCTAAAAAGGAATAAATGAGAATTTTGAATTTTGAAAAAGTGGTTTTAAATAAGAAAAAGAGAAATCATTTTTTTTATTTTGATTTTTAAGGAGAAGAAGAGATTTGGAGAGAAATAATCTAGGATGGTGAGGGAATGACATGCTAGGCAAGAGATAATCCCAAGAGTGATAGCGGGTGCACTATAGGTATGCAACCAAGAATCTCAAACTAGTTTTTAAAATTTACATTAATTTAAGTAAATTTTGAGTAAATTTTTATTTTAATCATTTCTTTATATCAAAAATGAACAAAATTAGGTTCTACAGGTAGTATATAGGAAAAGAAGAAATGGATTGGAAGTAAATAGGGAGAAATCAAGAAAAAGATAAAAATTTATCAAAATACACTAGGACAACACACTGAACCTACTAGGTTGACCAGGTCAACCTAGTAGGTTGAATCAGGGTGAAAATCCATATGGTTAACCTAGTAGGTGTAGGTTGACCTTGTGTATTCTACCAGCTAAAACTAAGTAAAAAGATGTCTAGTTAATCCATAAGGGCCAAAATGGAACTTGAACATTGGGGAGAAGAAGATAAGAGGAAAATTAAGTTAGGATAAAGTAAGATAAAAGTAGGGAAATTTTGGCCAAACTAGGTTGACCAAACAACCAAAATAAGCATAAAAATCATGTGGAAAGTTGAAAGATGACTAGAATGACCTAAAATGACAAAAAATGGGTAAGATAGACCAAATAAAGATGAAAATGAATAGAGTATGCTTGTTTTGTGATTAGATATAGAATGTATAAAGAATGTAATATGATTATACATGACATGGAAGAACTAATACATCCTTTATTGTTTCTTTATTGTAGAGATGGCCATGGTTCTAGAGATTTCAAGATGTGTCATGGTGTTTATATTTGTTAGAGAGGTTGAAAGATGGAGATAGAATTAGACTAGTAGGAATAGGTTTAGGAGGTATAGCAAATATGTGTAAAATCCCCCTGAGTACAGATGTGTTGGTCATGTTCCTTGGTTGTTGGGAAGGGTTGACCAACACCTTTAAATAGGAGGTGGATGGGTATGTGATAGAGGTGGATATCCCACTAGAGGATGTCCATGCCATGCTTAGACTACCTATAATAGGAGCACCAATAATCAAAGGAATACTAGATAACATAAAAGAGAGGAGAGCCTTAGCCATGTGGGCTACAATCTTAGAGATGGTATTTCTAGGGTGGATAATGAGTATGGATGATGTGTTTATATCATATATTTTATATCTCCAAAATGTGGTGATAGGCCTTGTGACACAATGAGTGCTCTATCACAAGTTAGATTGAAAGGTACCACTATAAATGATAGCCTTGAGTAAGATGATGTTGGATAAGTGATTGATATATATTCTAGGCTCTATCATCTAGGTCTAACTTATTCATGATCTATTTGAGATGTGATTTAAAAGACACAAGACCATTGGATAAATCATACCATTGATAACATGGATATATGAGAGATTTCCTATGTATCAACTAGTTAGGCTACCGCATGTGATATATAATAGGTCACCTTAGGTGAGGAAATGGAGGGAGGACTAGGTAGTGTGGTCCATACCCCATGTGCCAGTGTTATAGATGGTTAGATGCATCGACATAGTATGCTAACCAAATGAGTAACTAGTAATTACATAAGAGAGATAACACATAGTTGGATTAGTGTTAGAGCGAAGAGAGGTGATAAGGCACTAGACATAGTGGAGAGAGCCACATCTAATGACATAGGTACTAGGGTAGATGGGTCTACCTCATCTAATAAAATTGATACTCATGCCTTATTAATGAAATCAACATATGAGAGAGCCATGAGGGAAGAGGGGACTTGGACCACTGATAGTGAGACTAAAATTAAGGCCACACTAGGATAGACCATGGATTAGTTAGGTATGATGAGGGGTAGAGTAGGGAAGGTTGAGGTAGGGGTATAGATACCAGATGTACCACCACTAGTTCCATAAATAGATGAGTTATATCCACCAAGGGAATGGTAGTGATGGAGGGAGGATATCATGAAGACCATAGCCATCATTGTAAATTTAGTAGAGGAGATAGAAGAGAGAATAGAGAGACCAATCAGATCAAGGCTAAGATGGACATGATCCATGATATCCAAGTTTGAGCTGAGTAGGTGACCTATAGAGGAGGTAATAAGAAGCCATGTGGATAGGGAGACTATGTTAGGTAGTCATGTGGATGGTGATACCATAGGAGCCAAGACATAAATAGGTAAAAAGTATGATTAATTTATTTCTTAAGTTGTTATTTGGTAGATAGATAGATATCATGAGATATGACAATGATCTAATATCCATCTAGTGTGATGTTTTAGGCATACCTAAAGATGAGGAAAAGAGATGGGGTCCCTAGTTAGGGGATAAATCCATGAAATTCTAGATGAGACTCTAAAACCATATGACCTCATGACATTGGAGGCTCTTAGTGTACCATCTACCCCAACTTAGGTAAGTTGGTTCAAACTAGAAAGAGAGGCTACAAGGTAGATATTGATGTAGAGAGAGGGCATAGCCACTAATAGAGATGGTTGAAGGGAAGAGATAAGCTTGGTAGAACCTAGATAATGAGAGAGTTATGCATCAAGATACAATGGCATAGATTATGTAGGCATATATGGTGATACAGACCTAGTTGACATAGGCACATGCAGTGACTTGGACCAAGTTGGTATAGGCATAGGTGTAGATAGCATGTCTATAAGGATAGGTAGAGGGGTTGAGATCTCATACTACCTCATTAAAGCATACCATTCAAAAGAGTCAGATTGAGACCTTAGTAGGTAGTGTGGATAGGCCATGAGATAGACATGATGGGGCTTAGCCTTAGTGTTGAGGCTTTGTTTATGATTGTATATGTTGTATCAAACTCTTGAGATATGTGTGTGTGATGTATCATTTTGTCATATTGGTGTTGGTTGTGTAAGTTATCTTTATGATGGTTGGGTTTGTCCACTATGATTGAGGTTGTGGATGTTTTAGATATATTTATTTCTAGAAAATGTATTTATATTTTTTGTAAATGCTATAGGAAATATATGTGATGTGGTTTCTTGCCTAGCATTATGGATAACACATGCATGGTTTTAAAAATAAATAGGCAAAAAGACTTGGAAAAATATAATTAATCAAAAATGCACTACACACTAAATAAAGATGGGAAATGTGTAATAACATGAAAAATGACTAAGTATAAATAACCAAGATAATGGAAAACAAGATGGTAAAAGGGGGATTTGTTGTTAATCCAATGTGAAAGATTTTGGCACTAAATTAAATAACTAAAAACATATTGAATATCACATTGGGAAGTATGGAAAATAATGTAATAAAATGGAAGGTATGAAAAGGACATTAATGGTAATAAAAACAAATCAAAATTAATTCAATCAATTATACTATTTCATGATGGGAAGTATAAAAGAGAAACAAAATTTTCAAAAATTTGTTCTTAAATTTATCATAATAATTCAAGCTAGGAAGTATGAAAAATTTAATAAATGGTTGTAATCTTACATGTACTTAGAAAATAAGAAAATAAAAGGCCAAAAAAAAATGAAGTAAGCATTAAAATACTAAATATAAATACGTGAATCATGTCAAATGATGTGTAACCTCATAATCAATTGAATCTTATCTCTTACTTACACATGTAATTTAGATGGCAACTTGTTTATTAGAAAATGTTTGTTTGTTGTTTGGTGAGGAGGGTCATGTCCTATCCTTGGTCTTACACTATAACTGAAAAAATAAATCCCAAGGGGTACCAAAACAACATTGGTAAGTACAAGTATTAGGACTGATAAATCAAGGATGTGGGTAATAAGATGGAAAAGGTTGTAATTTGTGAGGAATGTCTCATCCTATCCAAGGTCTTACAAAGCAAATCAAAAATGAAATCCCATGGGGAGTGATCAAAAAGGAAAAAATTATTTCCAAATATCAAATATGAGGAAAGGGAATGTATAAATCAAAGACTTAGGTGTCTTATGAGAAGACCTTAGGAGGTAAGAGCTATACTAAGGACATGAGAAGACACTAAGTCACTGGTGGTTGTCTATGTATAAAATAAACCTATTACCTATAGACACAAATATTTATAAGAAGATAATTGTTCTACTAAGATCAAATAATGAAGGTATATTATTAAAAATAAAATTAAAATGGACCTACCTCCCCATGACATGTTCCCCACTCCTCAAGACCCCTTACAGAGCCATTAGTCTATTGTGAAGATTGGGTACTAGCATGAGAAAGTAGGTAGCACTAAGAGAATTTTTTGTTCTCCTCTTCTAATCTACCATCCTAACACACCCCAAAGGAAATCATATCTATCATGAGGCCAACTATGGAGTTTGATCTTTGACTAGAAGGAGATGTGATTTGAATCACACCTTTTAGTGTGATTTGACTTTTGAAAATATTTTTGCCTTTCGATATCATTGATTTTTATTTAGATGATTTGTATTTTAACTTTATTTTTAAGGATTTTTAATATTCCTCCTTAATACATATTTTGAAAACTTAACATGAGAGAGATAGTGATACACATGAATGAGTTGTATGCTAAGGATAGAACAAGCTAAGTAACCTAAGACAAAAGACTAACTAGGTCACTTAGGCTTGACAATGAACAAGTATGTGATCTCAAGTCTCAACTATGTATATGCCTAGTTTGTAGAAAAGGAATAAGAGAAAATGATATCCAAAGGAGGACCAATGAAAGAAAATGGTAATGAGAAATATTGGTTGCTAATTGATCACATGGTAAAAGGAGATAATAACCGAAAAGGGATAGGGTAGATATGACCAAGTCACCATGACAACTATCTGTGAAAAATAAAGATAAGAGAGTAAACAATCATGAATATATAATTGAAGAGTTTTGAGAAAAAATCTAAAGGAAAATAAAATTATTATAAAGACAAAATATAAATGATAAGGAAAATACAAGTATATGCAAAATATAAATAATCAAAATGAACTATAATACAATAAGAAGGGATAACATAATATAAGATAAAAAAATAATTTGACATAATGTCAAATAATATAATAAAAAATAGATTAAAATAAGATTTAAGCACATGTCCAATCCAAATGTAAATGAGATTCACCATGCATGTGCTCATAAATATTGGTAAATATGTCCACACACATTATCTAAGACATCAGATAAATCTCTATGAAGCTGGATACAAACTATTGCTAATGTCTCATCAATCTTTGTTAAATACTAGGAAGATACTTATTTTATAATCTCCTCAACTAAAAAATTAGGAATAATAATTGGATCATGTTGAACAGGGGAATTGCATAAAGATGATCAGGATAATGTGTGGGAACATATCTATGGTAAATTTTGGAATCACTAGTGGAGAAGAATCCATGGGTGGAGGGTCCATGGGTGGAAAAGGAACCACAGGTGGAGGTAGAAAATGCGGTGAATGGACCATAGGAGGTGTATTTATGGGAGAATGAGGAGCCTTCTTGAAATAATGACCTATGGGAGGAATCGTATAAGGTCCATGAATAGTTATGAGATGATCCTTAAGATTTTGAAGAATACGACAATGATTAGTGTGATGTATGTCACATTGGTTCCATAGACAATACCTCTCACCATACTTAGGTATATGTTTAGTAATAATATTTGGAGGAGTTATTGTAGTATCTATTGATGGGGAAAAAGGATTCAATGTATTAATATCTTACCATAATTTATGATAATGGGTAGAAGAGTGATTATCTATCTCATGAAATAAATAGATATGCTTGTGAGTACTCTTATGAGAAGCACTCATGGGATAAGGTGTAATAGGTGTGGATGAAGAAGTAGATGAATTATCAACCCATTTGGTGGCCAAAGGATCCATATTGGGCAAAGGAACTGAGCCATCACTAATATAATGTAGTGAGGGAGAAGGAATGGAAGTAGGATGAATAGAAATGGAAGAAGTAAAAATAGGCTCATCAATAGTGGAATAAGAAATAATAATTGGTTTTGACATAGATTTTACTATGGGAGGGGTGTGACCAATAGAAGGTCTAATGATGGTTTCACTAACCTCAGGAGTGAACCAATGATGGGAGTCAAGGATACTAGAAAAATGGTAAGGTCCAGTCATAACATGATCCATCATCATAGTCCTATGGGGCTCCTAAGAAATTGGAGGTGTTGGTTCCATCTCTACTCTATGAAAAATAAGAAAAATTCAAGAATCAAGAACTATAAATGATGGAATATGAGAAGATGCATAAAAATACTCAAATAAAGAAGAATGATAATGCACAATCTTAGCATCACAAGCTTGAAAAAGGCCACCTAATAAAGGGTCATCTAAATAATAGCCATCATCATAATTTAGTATATTAAGATCAATGACACAAGTTGAAATAACTTTGTCATCAAAAGAAGCATGGTGAATAGAATGCCTAGTCTTGGTTAAGACTATGGGAATGTTATTGAAAGGTGGTTTGTGAGAACAAGTTTGTAATGAGGCTAGAAGTTGTGAGATGAGATGAGGCATAATATTAGAAGTTTTTATCTTTAAGTTAATCTCATTGGGCTCATCTCACCAGAGTCTAAAAAGTTTAGGAGGAATGATAACAATGAGCTTAGGATGCCCATTGTAACCTCTAGTTGAGTTGACAAGAAAGTTGAAAAGTTTTTATTCATAGAATAGACTACTAGGTAAAGGCTCAAGAATATGAATCTTAAAAATACCATAATCTTGGAATTACTCAAAATTACAAGGGTTAGTATCTCCTTGAATCCTATAAATGACTCCATTATAAGGGAATTTAAGACATTGGCAAGTAGAAGAAGTGATAGCTCACATATGATGAGTCCACGACCTACTAAGAAAATGTTCTAAGAAAGATGAAAATTAAAGATCATCACCTTTACATGAATGGTAATAGGTGGGATAGTAATGGGAAGCCATACACATGCAAGATGAGGCATTTACATTCTATCATATCCTTGGTAGGTGCTACATGTAGACTTAAGATTAAATTCTAAATATCTAAGGGTTTTATTGAAATCAAGATAACTAACACAAGTTCCAGGACCCTCATCAATAAATGCTTATTTGACCTAGATATCACCTATTTACATACTAATAAATAAGGGAGGATGATATACATGAATTAGAATGTTGTTAAGAATCATAGATGCAATGGTAAATATCAAAGAAAGAGAAGTGTCAATAGTTTCATCAACATTGATAGACAACTCTTCACATTATTATAAGATATTATCCTCAAAATCAGATATGGTTGCCTCCCATTATACTAAGGGAGGATGAGGGACATTCATCTCAAACAATAATTTCATAATATGGTTTTGATGATGGAGATATGTCCTCATAATCTCAAGAAATGGAATTTGAGATGGGATATTAGTGAGTTTTGTAATGCAATCCAGCTCAACATAACCCATGAGAAGCTTGTTATATATAGGTGTGTAATGGTTAAGAAGGTATTTAGAAGGAGGAACCAAAGAACATTATAATTTGTGTTGATAAGAATGAAAAGGTTTAGAAGAAGGTTAGAAATTATTTGGTGATGAATAATTACTTAGTTTACATTGATCTTATAGAAGTAGAATTGTTAATAGAATGTTTATTATCATTAGAAGATTGATTATCATTATCACTAGAAGATGATGGAAGAATAGTAGAAATGGAATGAGATATTTTATCAAAGGGAGAATCATAAATTAGATCATCATTAAAGGTTATAATATCTTACCCTAACTCATTCAAATGAGTTAGAGAAGAATCTTGGATAACACTGAATGTCTTAGAAGGAGGCAAGGTGTAGATAGGCTGGGAATCAATGAAATCTAACACCTTTCACATATTAGTCATGCTAACCACAGTTTATTTGGAAGTGGGTTCAACAAGACTTTCTATATTTTTGGTTTAATAGGTGGTCTTGTCTTGGTTTTATTGAATAGGTTGATGATTAGGTAAAGGATCTTTTTAAATAGATAAATGAACATTTACTTGATTTAAGGCTAGGGTTTTATTATGAGTTTCATAGTCCTTGAAAGAAACTTAATAATCTTGTTGATGCTTGTGAGTGATAACATCATGAAAAAAATGAAGATGAAGAACAAAATCCATGGCTAAATTATGAATTTATCAATAGGTCTCATGAGAGTGACCCCAACTAGCATGAAACTAACAAAACTTGCTAGGACCATACTAGGTTTTCATAGGATGATTAGGGTTAATCTCTTGAGGGAGAGGCCTAGGTAGATGCTTAAGTAATTCAGATAAGGAAAGAGGTTTATGGATATTAACAATGTTTGGTTATGAGAAATAAGGATCAGTATTTTGTTGAGATGGAGATAGTTTTGAAAAAGGGGTAGAAATGACAACTTAAACATTGCAAATGGTATCATATGAATCAGTAACACCATCATTGGTAATATTTCCTTTTTTGGTTATTAAGGAAAAATTATATTTTAGCTTAGTTAATGGCATCTTCTAAGGTAAATGGAGAAAGGGTACAGACTCGATATTGTAATTTAGGAAATGAAGCATTTATAAAGAGATGAAAGAGATTATCATCTACCATGTTAAGTTCACACTTATTTGACAAAGTCTTCTATCATTTAACAAAGGCTTGAGTAGTTTAAACTTAATTTTGTTTATAGTTGATGAAGTGGACCAAAGTGTTTTTAGGAAGATCAATAGTTTGGAATTATTATACTAAAGCATTCATTAAATCCTCCAAACTAGTGATGGAATGAGATCTAAGTTGATTATACCAATCCAAAGCATCACTTGTGAGGATTTTGTAAGGAGTTTGGTAGCAATAAAGGTGTTTAATTTGACCCAATCCTTATAAATATTTCCAAATTTTGTAAGATGAAGGGTAGGATTAGTTGTTCCATTATAAGATATGGTATGTGTTATACCTCTGATATCAATGTTAGCAATTTCAATAGTAAGAGGTTGATTTTGTAAATTCTTGATAGATTTGTTGACTAATGGAGGTTGAGGAATGAGATTACCTTAATAATCTTCAAGAGGGGAAGGAGGAAAACTTTAGTTATGTGTGCCCCAAGCCATTAGTTGTGGTTGTGTTTGAAAATTAAGAAGATGATTTTGCATTATCATCATTTGATTCATGTTATGAGCTTGAAATGTGTTCATTTAATTGAGAGTTTGTAATAATTGTTGATGATTTTGATTAGTGTTATTAGAATTAGTGTTGGTGTTTGAGTTAATATTAGTGGCTTGGGTACCATTACTAGTGTTGACATGAGTTTGACAAGAGCTATGGGAATTTGAAGCACTAGTGGTAAAATTTGCTTATGAAACAAAATATGGACTAGTAAATGGTTGAAAAGAAGAAGAACTAGAAGCATGCTTACCTTGGGTAGTAAAAAATGAAATAGTGGATGGATTAAGGATAGTGGATCCTATGAGAGGCCCACTAGATGTAGAACAAACCATATTAGTCAATATATTAGGCATGGAGGTCAAAGAAGTTAAAGAAGAATATGTCATAGCATAAAGAGTCAGGATTAAAGGGAGAGGTTGAGAAGAAAACAAATTAGTACCCCAAATCTAGTTGATAAATTGGAAGTAGGAGAATGACGTTTTTTTTAATTTTATTGTTAATCATAAGGTTATAGATGGTAGAAGGATCTTTACCTCTATGTTGAGGTAATTTTATGATAAACAAAATCATTTTGGAAGTATATTGTAATTGAGATTTATCTTCTAAAAATAGAGGGTTATGTTTTAAATAGGTATTATGAGGATTCCCATTATTCATTGTATGGGTTGTAATAGGGACATTACTAGCATTCTCAAAAGGAACCCTACTTTGTCTATGGGAGACCCTATTAGGATTGGTGAATTTCATCATATCGAATGATTGGTTTTCAATGTTATCAGCAAATAGATTGTCCATGATGAAAGGAGGAAAGGCAAGATGAGATAAACAAGGAATCAAAAAGTGACTGTAACTAAACTAGGTTGACCTAGTTAACCTAGTGCAAACATTGGGTCTATGAAACTGAACTAGGTCCATAGGATCAACTCATTATAGAGAATAGAGACTGGTAGTAAAGGGGAGAAAGTCTAAAAAAATTACTAGGTCAGCTAGGTCAATCTAGTGTAGTGTACATGGGATAAAAAATATGTTAGGTTGAATCGATTGACCTAGCACAATAAACAAGAAAAAAAAAGAGCTGATAATAAATTTGTGAAAATAAAGTGAGATAATTTGTAGTTAATCTAATAAAGTAAATGTTGAAAGTAAGAAAACAATCAATTGAATTGATGTTATTCAATCTAATTCATGCACCCAAAGCAAAAATCTTACACTAATATGAGCTAGTTTAAGTTAATGTGCACATAATTAAGCAAAGAGCAAACAAACAAGTTGGAAAGTAAATCTAGCTAGTTGGTCAACCTAGAATGTTGGATTATTAAGAATGATTTTAAATGATATAAATTTGGTTGTTAAAAAGGTACTAAATAAAAATCTTGGATGGTTTCAAGTGAGTTTAGGATGAAAAGAAGTGTAGTGGAAATGATATAGGCTTGGTATTGGGGCTTACCCCCTCATTTCACACACTAAAGTGATAAGAGTGTTAGGTGCTTAGCCAAAATATACCATTAACCATGCTTCATACTTGAATGTAGTATCAAGTCATCTTCCCCCTTGGTGATGAAGTCTAAGTAAGTTGGCCTACGTATTCAAATGTTAAAATTCTTTTTGATGTTAATTGATTAGGCCATATGTGTATAAAATAGAAATAGTGCAACTAAGTAGTTAATTAGAAACCTCTTAATTAGACAATGTGAACTATTCTAAACATGAAAAAAACTAAAATGAAAGATGTGGTTATCATATAAGGTGAATTCTAAATTTGAAACAAGTCATAGTGAAAAAACTATATGCACAAAAATTAGAATTAGGTCAATATTGTCGAGCTAGCATTATTGAAAATAGGGTCTAGAAAGCCTACTAGATTGACTAGGTCAACCTAGTTGTTTCATACAACAAATGGGACACAAAAATAGGTCGTCAATGTTAATCTAGTTAGCTATGTAGAGGTAGTTTTGAAGGATAAAAAATTGAAAATAAAGTATATAAATAGAGAGATATAGAAGAATATAAACTCACTTTGATGGTTCAAAGATAGAAATTATTGATCCAAAACCTATAAATTAGGTCAAGCTGGTTGACCAAGAAATACAAAAATCTACTAAAAAAGTGTTGAAAATACACTAGGTTGACTTGGTCGACCTAGTTGGTTGGATTGAAAGTATGGAAATGTACTAGGTTGAGATGGGTAACCTAGTAAGATGATTAAAAATAGTAGAAACTAGAATTTGTACCAGATCAAGATGATCGATTAGGTTGTATAGAAACTACTACAAAGTGACTACAAATACACTAGGTGGATTGTGTCAACCCAATAGGCTAAATTAGCACTCCAAAAAGAGCTAAAAACTTGTACATATTTGAGTTTCTCAATCTAGTTGAATGTTCCTATGCACAAAGAAAAAGAAAACTAGGTCAACCGAATTGAATAAGTATGTCAAAATATATGTAAAAAAATGATATAAAAGTGAAAAAATATAACAATGGTTGGATTCTAATTGGGTTTAATATAATGTATTCAATTATAATTACATGATGTAAAATTAATTAATCCTAGATCAGATAAGATAGAGCACACCTACACTTCCAATTGGGTATCCACTTGTTAAGCAAGAACATGACCAATATGGGGATCTACTAGACCTGATTAGGGGATCACTTGTATCAATTGTCAGAACACATCATGCTAGCAAGGGGTCTAAAGCCTATAGTCTAACATAATTTCACAACCCTAAAAGAGTCTTTTGATTTGATATTCACTTATGCTAATAAACAAGAATGTAAATTATTCTAATAAAAATAAAAGTAACTAATCTAGTGCACAACAAATCTTGTGGCACAAAGTGGGGCTTAGAATAAAATAAATAAATAACAACTAAACTAAACATACATAAGAGACATATACTCACATCAACATATACAAAATCCTAATAGATGGAAGAGAAGAATGCATACTATATTATCTATCTACTCTTATAAAGGAGAAATAAATTTAGGAATACTTACCTTTTAAGATAACCCTGTCGAGTCTCAACCTCTCCCTTGGCCAAGGTGCTTCATAAAAAAATGTTGTGGCTTAGAATGATAACCAAGATAAATCATTTATAGGCACATGACCTACATAAGCATCTAAAATACTTCTCCACAAAACAAGATCAGGAGCTCCAAAGAAAGTATTGAGACCTAAAGCTTTATTCCTTAAGTAGAATGGTCAATAAGTAGATGTTCATTTTCACTTCTTCACTTAATTCATCACTCACTTCCAAATCTTATGAAATGGTGGTAAAGGACATTGTATATATAGTAGTAACCTGCCTAAAAACCATTTAGACATGTTAGTTGTACTAAGTCAACTAGGACAACCTAGTATATTCTTAGGTTAATGGCTAAATTCTACATAAGGTCAGCTAGGATGTAAACAAGTCAAAATAGCTAAAGTGTCCTCAAAATACACTAGGTCGACAAGGTCAACCTAGTGTACTTAATAGGTAAAAAGGGTAATAAATAAATATATGAAGGAATGAATCATGACAATGGCTAGAATGGATAGGAAAAATAAGAACAAGCCCAAGGATTATGGCTATAGGGAGCTAGTGTGTAGATAACAAGTGGTAAAAGGAAAAACAATCTTATGAAGCACTTATGGTCTACCCACCCCTTTTCCAGTGCATCCCTTAAGGCATGCACTTAGAGAGATTGAGAATCAATAGGGTCCTACAAGATATGAAGTGTTAGTAGTAAATAAAAACATGAAAATATAATGTGTATATAGTTATTTCATAATCCTCCCATCTTGATGGCACCTATTAAGGGTTGTGAGTTCATCTTATACACCTCTATTACTGATATTTCCATTGGGGCCATGTTGTACTAAAAGGACAATACTGGTAGAGATAGATTTATTTACTACATATCTCAAACATTGGTTTATCCTAAACTCAACTACTTTCTTATTGAGGATCAGTGCCTCTCTCATCTTAGCTATGAATAATTTGAGACATTACATGTTGGGATAGACTACCAATGTGATTGTCTAGTCTAATCCACTCTACTACTTGCCAGTAAGACTCTAAGGTGGATCATGTTTCTTTAAGAATTTAACCTTTCTATTGTTAACCAAAAGTATACCAAGGGCTTGGATGTGGTTGACTAACTCACTGAGTGCCCAATACCCAACCCTAACATAGAACTAGTTGATGATGCCTTTCCTGAAGAGATAGTTTACTTGATCGACCATGTTGAGTTCTCTAAATGTGATTGGTATTAGGACATTATCCATTACCTTGAGGATAAATCTCATCCCATTATTACTTTTTCATAAGAATGATATCAGATCCATAAGCTCATCATCTACTATGTTATCATTAGCAATGTTTTTTTCAAGAGGGGTCTCGATGGTGTCTTGATATAGTGACTCACCCCCAAGGATATCCCTCTCACATTTATGGAGTCTCATGAGAGAATTTATGGTTTCCACCTAGGAGGGTAAGCCACTACTCAACATATTATTATGATGGGCAACTATTGGCCCACTCTTATTATGGATGCAATCTAATACACCAAGTAATGTAAGATCTTCCAAGTCACTAAGGATTCCATCAATGCCCTCACTGACCTTTTACGCTCTATTTTTTCCCCTTGGCCTTTCTCAACTTGGGCTCTTGGCTATATCAATGAGTTCAAACCCACCTCTTTCAATGGCCATTTTTTGTTCATTATTGCCATTGACTATTATATGAAGTGGGTTGAGGCCATGCCTCTTAGTAGTATGTGTGGGAAGACCATCACCAAGTTTGTATTGAACCAACTTATATATAGGTTTAATATGCCCTTGGTGATTATAGTTGATAATGGCTTGAGTTTTCGTATCACTGAGATGTAAGATTTTGCTAAACATTTCAAGTTCAAGCTTCATTTCTCCTCTACCCATTACCCCTAGGAAAATGGGCAAGTAGAGTCTTTAAATAAAAATTTGAAGAAGATGATTCTCTACACCATTTCCTAGTCCAAGAGGGACTAGCATCTCATGCTCTATCTTAACCATTGTGCCTATAAAACTAGATTCCAAATAGCCATGGGGGTAACCCCATACTCTCTTGTGTATGGTTATTAGGTTATTCTTCCCTTAGAGGTCTTAATCTATTATTTATGGTTTAAGACATTAAGGTGTCTTTCTAATTAGTAAGAACGCATCACTCACCTCATCAATCTCAAATAATTAGATGAGTGATGCTTAGCCCCTCTTGAGCATATCTATGTGTATCATCACCATTAATGCCACCAATTGGAGAAGTTGGTATGCCCTCATCAATTTAAGGTAAGTGATACAATATTCATTTTTGATAAGGACCACCATAAGAAGGGTAAAGTCATGCACAAGTGGTTTGACCCTTTTGTTATTACCACTTCTCTAGAGAATGGGGATTTTCATCTCTCAACACTTGAAGGTGAGCCCCTATGGAACCCAATCAATGTGTTTTTCCTCAAGACATTTCATTTCTAGGTCCTGCATGGATCTTTATTAAAGTCACCTATAGAGGTAAGGTGAGCCTTTCCTCTCTTCTGGCACCACTAACCTCCATGTCACTGGTATATGTGTGTACACATGGGTTATTTATTAAAAGTTCTTACTATATAATCCCATGTATTTAACAATATATATCATATGAAACATACACATCACACACAAAATCATATACACATATGTTTTAATAATGATAAAATAATTGCATATATATCCAAAAAAATACATTTTTTTCTAGGTACATCACATGGCTTACTATCAGCCTAGGTCCATAGTCCCCAAAAACTACCATGTGCATAGCTACATATTCATAGCCCAATCAGCCTATTATTGGGCACTATCTATGGTAGTTATGATTATGGTGGAGATCTTGATCTCTACATCTCAATCAGTCAAGCTATGATATCTTCTAATGTAAGAAACCAATTTTTCCTCATTCTAAGTGCCTCAACTACTATGGAATACTCTTGGGTTAGCTCAGCCCATATTTAATCAATTTTGGCCTCTAATATAGCCAATCACACCTCAACCTCCACTATAGTTACATTTGGGTCTAGTACAGATGTCTCATGCCATGTTGACTCTACCTCTAGCTATGGTATTTGGTGTCATGACCTCTTCAAATTGAGTGAGGTTCATGCACCCATCCGCCATAAGTGAGTATGTGGCTCTAGCCATACTAGTAGATGTGGCACTCACTTCATCATGGGTATCACCACCACATCAGGGAATAACTCCCTTAGTAGTAGGTTTACATGGGATCAAGTCTAGCTAGGCTAGTCTCTTGAAAACACACATAGAGCATATGTATTAGTCACATATCAACTCTTGTTAAGGATGCCTAAAAGGATAAGGGGATATCTAAAAAATACATTGATCTTACTTGAAAATGTTGATGGCCTTAGTATCCTTCTTATAGGCCATTATCCTCTTGGTGGTGGTGGTCCTCATTATGGTGGAATCTCTTCACCACCACCCCCATCACTTTATCTTGGATGCCTATTAGGATGAACCCCAACTAACCTGGGTTATTCTCATCTCTCCTACCCCACTAGAACATATCTCCTTGTATGATGGTAAGACCCATGTAGACCTCAAATATCCTCATATCCCATATACGGCTCTACCCCAACATCCTCTAGCCAAGTTATAGACCTATAGTAATTATGGATGTAGATGCCCACTACAGCTAGATCCAAGGTGGTTTACATAATCCTATCCCTATATATGAACCATGTAATCCATGTCATGCCCTCCTTAGAGTAGGGTACAAATCACTACCATATGGTGTCCTCATCTGTGTCAGTGGGAGCCTCTCATAGGTTTAGGACATGAATAAGTCAGGCTTTATCAATCCACATACTCTTGTGCATCAAATGTGATCTAGATAATAGTATAATCTACCTAGGATATATTAACCCTAGGAATATCTTTGTCCTCCCTCCATACATTGGACAACTCTTATCCATGAGAGTGGTAGTCACTATATACTTTGACTAGTGTAAAACATCAATACCATAGTCCCTCTATCACTATCCTAAGAGTGGGTATCCTTGATGAAAACTATGTGATATTCACTTCATGTTCATTCCACTAAGGGTGGGGTCCCACCAGGTAGAGTTCTATTTCCATTATATCCTATACTGGTGGTAGCTCTAGTTCTTTACCCATCAACTCTACTCTATAGAGCTGGTAAACATCCTCAATGCTAAGGATGACCTATATATCAATCCCTAATTATAACACATGCCCCTTTATTACCCATGTAGTTACCAATGCATTCATTAGGTTCTTAGAGTAACATAATTAGGGCACATATACTAGTCTCTAAAGGCTTACACTCCATAGGTAATCCTAGTCTGCCATAGGTACAATGTCTTCCTTTATGGTCACTCATGTTAGGAATCTCTCCTAGTTGGTCACCTCACATAATCCATCTCATTTTTATGGCTTCTCTCTTACCTATGAATTCCCTCCCTCCTATCATATTCTAAATCCTTTTTGTGTCTTCACAATCAAGTGAATAGGTGAATATATTAGTCTACTAGTTGAAAAATGAGCAAAAATGAGTAAAAAATGAGTGTTTTTATCTATCTATCTATCTATCTATCTATCTATCTATCTATCTATCTATCTATCTATCTATCTATCTATCTTATTTTTATTTATTCCTTCCTATTTTGGCCCCTATATAGACCTATTAGGCTCTTCCACACTCCCTATATGCGATCCTAGGGCTTCCTTGCCCTAGGTCACAACCTACATTAGGATGTCTAGGGCTCCCCATTTTGTGTTCCACTAGCCATGAATTGAGCCCCCATGGATCCTTTTCTCTCTATCTTACATAGCTCATTGTTTTGAATTATTGTTTCATCTAATTCACCTATTGAATCACCTAGAACAAGCCAAAATAGGTCTAGGTCCTTCCAAAGCCTAAAAAAATTAATAAATTTACAAAAAATGTTCATAAAGCTTATCAGGACCATCTTATGTGTCTCTAACAATCTCCCATGTCCTTGTTTTCTTTACTTGGGCTTTGGATACTCATGGGATCTCCTTTGGCTCTCTCAAAGTGAAAATTATTAAGTTTTCTCTTTTTCCTCTTTTTATCCCTGTTTATTGCTTTTTATGTGCCCTTTTTGGATATTTTACCCATTTTTACATTTTAGTCTATAAAAAGCTCCATATTAGAGGTTTTTTCATGTTTTGAGTGCATTTGTGGCATTAATTTTTTAATATAAGGTTTCCTTGGGCCTGATATAGACCTATTTTGGTTCTTGAGACCCCTTCTAGGTCCTTATTGACCTCTTGAGCCTGTATCCAATCTTGTGGGCACCCAGGGATACAAGTTACTTATTATGCTTCTTTTAGTTAGTCATTTATCTAATTTTATACATTTGGTCCATTCTAACTCCCTATATCTTTTTGGTTCATCATGGTTGTAGTTAGGGTTTTCAACTGGCTACAATCATTCTAGACTTGCTCTAGTCTTGCTAACTAGTTTTCATCTTCTCTAAACTTCCCCCCACTTTCCCATATTACCTTTTAATATGGTTGGTGTTGGTCAAATTATAGGATTATGGCTTGGTTTTGTTATGTGTTTCCCTCTTGTAACTTACACTAATTTTCTCTAAGATCACCTTTTGGTAGATATTAGTTTTACATCCTCCACCCCCATCATGGTATACTTTTTGGTGGTGATTCACATAGATGGTGGTAGTCAGCACAACCAAATATTGGTAGATTCAACTTGGGTAATTGATGATTTATGTGGTCATAAGCTTATTATAGTTAGTTTCTTCCTTGCCAGTGAAATGAATAATGTTGTAGAGTATCATGTAATAACTAACACCTTGACCAACACTCAAGAGTTAGGTATGTGTTATGTGTATTTATTCTCTAACATACTCTTATCTATGTCTCAACTCACTAGTGTTTGGGCCATCCTTAGTGATAAATTTTTCCCCTTGTTCAATGTGGTGCATGATTTGATCTCTTTCTTTGAGGACATCCAGTTCACCCATATCCTTCATAGGGAGAACATTAGAGCTTATGCCATAGTGAATGTCATTTTGGATAGTATGATTTTATTTGATATCATTTGTGTCCCTTCATTATAGGAGTTAGACCTAGCATTGGATTTTGGATTATGTAGCATCTGAACTCTCACCTATGGATCACACCATCAACTTCTTCTATAGCCATCCTTATCTAGTAAGAGAAGGTAATTTTTCCTTTCATTTTTTTAGTTTTAGATTTCTTTTTTTTTGATATTTCTTCTAGGTACTACACAACACTCCTTGTTCATTTGAACACTAACTACTTCTACCTCATGGGCATATGTAATAATACTTCTCATAACACTACTCCTCCCTATGATTACACATCAACTCATGTGCAGGCTATCAATCTTATTCATCCAACTTTAAGACATTCACCACTCATTTAGACCTCTTCCACATCATATTTTTACCCTCCATACATCCCTAGTCTATTGTGGGCCTTTCACATGCAAGACAGACTCCCTAGGGCATTTTCAGAGCCTGTTGACCAAACTAAACCACTATTTAACCTAAGACATGGCTTGTGTGAAGGAAACCTTGGGCCTAGGTCATACTTTTCCTTCAAAAAAGTTACAGCCTAGGCATAACATGTGAAAAAGTTCTTATTTGCACCCAAACGGTCCAAATGGCTAGTTTTAGGTCTTTTGGTAGATTAGGGTTGGGATATATGCCTTATTCTCATTCATTTGATCCAATATTTTATATTTCCACCTGATCTCTTGATTTTTATTCCCTCTCTTGACTCTTATGCCTTCTTGAATCTCTCTTTATTCATTCTTAGCACTCTTGAGCTTCATTGGTGATAGAGGATCCCATATGTTGCTACATATTTGCTTATAGACTCCATTGTTGCTCTGAATTATTATTGATTCCTTTTAGATTACTTCCATCATGTACATTTTACATTACACCTAATTTATTAACTTGGTTGGATCTCTTACACCATTTCAAGTTCTCACTTCACTTCCTCATTTAATCTTGGCTTTTAGTTTGGGTTTTAGCTTGCACATAGCTTGGTCTTCCTCCTACATTGCTTATTAGCTTGGATTCCTAGTTGGAAAAATTTTTGCACATATTCTTTGAGCTTGATCTAAAGTAAATTTTCTATACAAATTGAAACTCCATTGTTTTTTTTAGTATATATGATATGGTTTGCTTTTTTTGCTGATTTAGTTGTTTTGTGCATTGTTTAGAATATTTTATAAAGTTTTATGCATTCATAAATGGTTACAAGATATCTTCATTGCTTGAAATATTTACCATTAAATGTTATTGTTTTATTGAAAACATTTTTATTACATAGTAAGAATATACATGGTCAAATTTGACTAGACAACTTGCTTAAATTCTCTCTCTCTCTCTCTCTCTCTCTCTCTCTCTCTCTCTCTCTCTCTCTCTCTCTCTCTCTCTCTCTCTCTCTCTCTCTCTCTCTCTCTCTCTCTCTCTAAACTAGAACATTACATTTTAAAAAACCACTTGTGTTGAATATGAAAGATAGCTCAAAGCTAAACTAGTCATGCTCTTGACCCTCTTATTAAAAACATGTTTATTTATTAAAACATCATTAATTTGTCTTGAAAGTTCCTTAACATCCATATTTACATTCTATTTGTTATCTCTATTTATTCATTATTGTTGTTTCTATAATTTATATGCAATCAATAGTCTAGTCTTAACCAACACTAATATAGGAGGATGAGGGTGTTCATGTGCATAAAAGTTGAATAGTAATTTTATGTCATCATGTTTTGGATCCTTCTGAGAGAGACCTTCATCAACATCAAACATATTTCAACTATAAAATCATCCTTTTTGGATGATTAGGCCATCTACACTAGCCTTATAGACTAGCTGATTAGAAGACATTAAAAAAGGAACTTATAGGTAGGTTATAACATTTACATCTTTACAGAGGTGAAATAAGTTTCAAGAAAACACTTCTCATGATTAATTCTTGCAACCCATTTATTTCTTAAAGATATAAAAACTTATAGTTTGTGTAGGTGTTCATACAACATCCATACAACTAAGTATCATGGACATGACCTCCTCTAAGTGGATAACATGATTAAGGTCTTTATCAACTAGTTTTTTCTTGTTTAAATGCAATTTTCCTCAAATCTCTCTAGTTAGGTTCTTATTAGGGTTTTAAGGGGTTTAAGAGTGTCTAGGACTCTTAACAATGGTTCATAGAGGTTAGGGCCTAAACCTCTAAACCAATTTCACTAAATGAATGTTTGAAAAAACCTTTACCTCTCCTAAAGTTTTCAACCTCCCATGCAGAGAATCCATATAGTAATGAGCATGTGAAAATATCCATTGAGTGAGACACATGCTTTCTAAATAGTCTTTGAGTGTTTGTAATGACAATGACTAGTTGTAGTAGTTTTCCTATAAATCAAAGTGATCAAATGGATCCTAGACAACATTATAACATCTTTTATTAATTTTTTAAGTGCCCCTTCAACTTTATTTTATCCTCTACTCCATATCCAAGTGGAATTGCCTCAATATAGGTGTTAGAACATCCTAATTAATCATAAGGTCAATAAATCTTGGCCTTAACCTAGAGGTTATGAGGCACCTTTATATTTTTTTCCAATATTAATATCATCTTTGAGGCCCCTTGGAGTAATAATGTTGGCTTAATTAAGTCATTTCCCTCTTATTCATGCATGAAGTCTTTCACCCCAACACCTAGGTCTATCTGCTTAAATATCCAATCATGGAATTCCCTATAAATGATTATTAAAGGACTACTTGGATACTTTAGGACCCATTATATCTCTTTAACCTTATGATACATATAAATACTTTTCATTTCTTTGCTTTTAGGATCATATTAGCCTTCTCAGGCTTGATCCATATAACTCGGGCCCTACATGTGTCAACTAATGGATTATTATGATGTTTAGATGACTTTAGGGGACCTCAAGGACCATTTCATAATTAAAAAAATCCATCTATATGTATTTTGGGGTAAAAATCCATCATCAGGTACTATTTGGAGTTTAGGAAGGGTTTAGGACATCCACCATCTTAGTGATGGTTCATACAATACGTAAATCCAAACTAAATATAATTTACATTAAATTTTATTATATTGACCCCTATATCTTATCTCAATAGCTTGGGATCCCTTGTATAATGTGTGTGGAGATAGGAGTCTTGAAAGATGACTCTCAATCTCTCTGTTGATAAGTTTTATTAGGTTAGGTTCTTAGGGATCATTCATAAAACTTAACCCCTTAATGGATTTAATTATTTCATGTATTTTTATTCCACATGGGTAATTAATTTTCCCCAACATACCTAGGCTTGGGCCTCTTCATTGTGATGGGTATGAATGTTTGAATGCGCACCTTGAGTTGGCTACCTAGAGCTTTGTGACTCGAGTATGGTATTAAGACTAGTTTTAAATTTTTAATATTTAACTTAAATTGAAACCAATTTTAGATGATATGAAAAATTCCACATATCTTTCATGGTCATCAACATTTCATGGGAAGGTTTGAGTATGCATTAGAATGGTAACAATGTTTAAGACTCAGTTCAAAGACTACCTCTTTAGCCAGTATACAAGAGTGTTTAACTTAAATTATAAATTTTACTTGCCCAATATAGTGTATGAAGATTTTAAATATCATAAATTATTGATTTAAAAACCCATTATGAATTTTAGTCTACCTGGGAGCTCTCAAACCATCAAGTCACTCACCTAGTCTAATAATTGATTGTCAACAGATTGAGCTAGCTCTGAGATAAAATAATATGTATATCCACTAGTGTCTTAACCTAGAAGAGAGATTTTAAACTTTAATATACTAATAATGACTATTTTTACCAAATATGAAATCCTATTCACACCTACAAAGGCTTTAAATAATAAATTTTCCATGATTGGTTGTACGTCTACCTACAAGTCTAGGTGCTTGGTAGTATGAGGGATTTTGATCAAGCCTTGTCCTTTTATATTATAATTCCCACGTAGTTATAATTTTTAATATTTTACATATGGTTAGTGACATATTTAGGTATTAGTATCTCACCATCCCTTTCCTATGCATATGTTTTTCTCCTTAGACTAGGTTTTATGCCTAGTTGGCATGTGGAATGCTCAGGTTTGTGTTTAATGTATTTTGCATTTGGTGGGGTGGCCATCATATTTTATACTACTCATAAATTTCAATATTACCCCTATATTCATATATATTTTTTATTATCCTATCCATCATGTAGATCTCAATACACACCAATGATTTTGTAGGCATTCACTTTCACACATTGACTATCTATAAGGGTTTTTGAAATAGGATCCTATGGGAAGAGAGTGTCTTACATCTATTAAAAAACTTTATGTACTTTTAAAATTATCATTAAATTCCCTTATGTGTTAAACTTCTTGATCATATCACTTTCTATGATTAGGGGTTTTCCATACATAGTAATCTTGAATGTTTTTGCACAGTAGGCCTAGATGACTTCTTGTAGGTGGTCACTTATTCTCTCAGTAGAGTATATGGCCATATGGGTCTATTTATTCATGAAATCATTTTTTATTAATAATACCAAGGGGTATCTAAGCTTTATTATCATGAATTAATCTTGTAAATAGGGGTGGAAGGCTTATTGGGAATGACCATTGAATAATATGGGATTTGAACATGGAGTGCAAGGGCTAATCCAAAGTGAAACGGTAGAGGAAAGTTCATGAAATGGTGGAAGCTCTTCCATGAATTTAAATTGAGTATGGTTACACATATAATACATCATCAAAATACCTTGGAGACTTTAATATGTATACCTATCAATACATATCACTTCAGAGGTTAGGAAAAGGCATACACAATTAGAAGGTAAAACTTAGGACTCTTTAAAGAACCTTAACATTAGCTATGAAATGTTAAATTATGTTAAAGTGACTAAAAATATATTTAGAGGAATAGATGTGGTTTAAAGGCTTGTGTATCTATCATGAAGCTTGTAGACTTTCAAAAAATGATGTAAAAGTGAGTTTAGCATGGATATAATACTCCATTTAATTTTTATACTATGTTTGAGATCCTTGATGCCACCATTGATTACTATATTATATTTCCATATAGATAACCTCATATGTGTATTGAGTTCTTTATTTAGAGGCATCATGAGAGAATAAGATATCTATGTGAATACAAACTTGGCTCAAAGAGACATAGGCAAGTTTAGAACACCCTATGAATCCTTCAATACTATAAACTTCAAGTAAAAGCATTAAACACTCCACTTTACCATCCAATTATATCTATAGACTTTAGGTTTTATCACTTTAGATGTTTTTAACCTATATAGGCTCAAATGTGTGGTCCAAATGCTAAGGAAGTAATGAAAAATATCTTTAAGACCTAAATAATTAGGAACAACTTAGTTTATTCAAACATGTTACATACTCAATAAAATTATTCTACTCCTTTTTCTTTGTGTAGATTTTAATGGTGACCAAACCCCTTAAGTTATTAATGAATATTCATAGACTTTAGGGAATTAATCCTAAAATAAATGTCCATGAATGAAAGGTGACCAAGTTTACTTTATTTTACCAAGATCTTGGGTCTTCTTTTTCTCTCCTTTATATGCTCTGAGCATAAACATGAAGTGTTCTCCAAGACTACCAATGAACTTGATGGGAAGGTTTATTGGCTTTGAGCTCCTTAAGAACTAAAACACTTTGATCTCTTCCAAACATGCCATTATTGGCTTCCACTTATAGATCCATGACTCCACCTAAGTCAGTCCATATTGTATAGATATATACCATTTAGAAAACTCTTGAAACCTATAATTTTCCAAAATTATTTCATGGTTTAGACCATAAGAAATTATTAACAAGCATAAGGAGGAAAAAATAGGAGTCAGGTGATGTATTAAAGCCCATTGTATGAATTAGAGAAGTTGAAAGGGAATATTATGGAATGTGTGGGGCCTATTAGTGTTAATTAAGCATTTAAATTTATGGGAATGGGGATAAATAGTGCATAAAATTCCTTAGTTATGGCTTGATGGACTCCACAAATGTCCTTGAAGGCATGGATGGTGGTTTAGTGGCCCATCAGGGTCAAATGGGGTTTCATTATGGTCAAAATTCTCACTTTTAAAGCACCTACATGACCTTAAGGATGGATAAAAATTTAATATCATGTAAACACATATAAAAATACTTTATTAAATATTAAGGCCTCCAATTAGGAACCAATACACCTTCATAATGTCTTAAAAATCTTAGAAATGAACCATACCTCACATGATTTGTGTACATTAGATATATTCATGATGATTGATAAGATGTATTATCAAATCACCTCCACCATGTCACATTTGAATCACTTAACATAATTTAAAACACGAGGTTAGTGTAATCATCAAGTATCTCATACCATGATAATACAATGGGCCTATTACATATGGAATGATAAATAATTACTTGTTTTGAACTACCTTACTTTTAGAAAGATGTATGACAACTATGAGAGATAATTTTAGACTAAAATTTTAAGGATTTACCTTGACCCATTTATATTCCTAATAATATAAAGTGGTCAACATTTCCAGTGACTCATCTGGCTTGACCAGCCTATTGGTCAATGAAACTCATAACCTCTTAGTTTTCTCTTTATAACTAACAAGTGAACCTTTGACTACATATAAACTATACCTAATACCTTATAGACCATAAAAATCAATGAGACACAACAAGACACCACAAAAAATAAAATTAAATACAAAAACACACAACAAAAATATCAAGGACAAAACAACAACTATCAAGCATGTGTAGAAGTACTTAGATGAAAGACAATGATATTAGATACTATGTATAAGAGGACTTGATGTTCTTAATAATATTACTTGAGGAACATACCATTGATAGGGATTGGTATTTCCTCATCATTAAATCTATATAGTTGGAAATCATTTCTCTCATTTTAGTTAGTAATGATGTATGGTCCACTCCAAATACTATCAAACTTTGAGAGTTTACCTAGCTTGGCTTACTTTTCATCCCACTTAAGCACAATGTCTCCTTATTGAAAGTTTTTGGATGAATTATATCTTGTCAAATTATATTTAAATTAGTGTTTTATGGAACACATAGCATGTGTATCACCATCTATTTTCTCTTCCAACTCTTTCAGCTCATTTACTCTTACTTCCATTGCATCATCCTCCATGAGCTCAAGTTGGTGTGCAAACTTTAAGGCTAGAAACTCAAGTGAAATGAAAAGTTTGGAATATATAAAATAAAAAAGGTGATAAGTAGATTGAAAATTATACCTATTAGTATTCATTATATATACCCTTAAGTTATCCCTCAAATTTGTGTTTTATTATATTTGACTATCCTCCATTATCCTATTAATAATCTATTGATTATTTTGACCACAAGTCAAAATAAGTCAACCCCATATAGAAAAAAACTTGTATAGCGGATAATAATGGTCTCATATTGTGTGTAATAGTCATATATGGGGGTGATTTAATATTTCATTACCTTGTTTTCATCCATTTTAGCCCTGTATGCCATTTCTAGACACACAGGGTCATATTCGAGTTATTTATGAAGGTTGTACAGTTTCCATTGGTATAAAATTTCTTGAAAATACACCTCAACAAATAATATTTTATATTATTATTATTATTATTATTATTATTATTATTATTATTATTATTATTATTATTTATTATTATCATTATTATTATTATTATTATTATTATTATTATTATTAACTAAAAATGTGTAGGTTCTCAAGTTAGATCAAGAAAATAATTGAAAAGGAGGAGCTTTTGGCAATTGTATGGCCTATAAAGGAGTGTGGAATATGTCTCAAGATTGTATAATGAATATTAATATTACCTAACTTAATTTATACATTTTATCTAATTTTAAATTCTCAAAAATGACCAAAAACCATTTCACCTCTCCATCACTCCACTAGACATGTAAAACTGGTCAACAAGCTTCTTCATGGTATAACCAATAGGAGAGGATTCAAGTTAAATGCATTTGATGGGTGTTATAAAACTTGGTTTAATTAAAATTAATGTAAGGATTTACAATATTTTATTCCTATTATTTATGAATCATCCTTTACAAGTTGACTATCTCATTTCGCAAGCTAATCCCCATACCCTATAAGTTTTATTCTTATTTGAGATGGTCTGTATAATCTAATTATCTAAATGGTTTATAGAGGATTTATACATCATTATTTCATGATTTAAATCATTATTTCATGTTTTAAGGTAATTTTATGAGTTCAAACTTCTCAAGTTATAGGTTGAATAAACTAGTGAGCTTGTAGACATATCCATCAATTATAGAGGTTTCATTGCATGTATTTATTTCTAGAAGATATATATTGATGTATTATATGATTTTAAAGTCATATAAATAACATTTATTTGTGAAGATCAGTTTCAAAGGAGAGCATCCATGGAGTTACAGTCAAGAATAACCAACATAGTTAACTTCCCATGACTATCATACACAGTCAGCTAAATGATGTGTTTTAAATTGTTTATAACATTCATAGAGATGTAATGAAGTGTCTCAAGAGGATATAAACAATTTTTAACATGAGAAATCATGAAAATATCTCTAAATGGTATATAATATACTATGATAGTCAAGGCAAACTCTCTATGTAGTCTTCCAGTCTAATGTATACTTACAGGTGCCTTGAGGGAGAATGATCACATCGAAATAAAGATTTTGAACTTGTTTGCACTCATTTAAGGCTGAAAAGATCCATTTAAGAATTAGTAAAGGGTATAGGACTAATTGTATGTATTCATAATTTCTCTATTCCATATTCATTGCCATGCATATTGCATGTGCACCTATAGGTGGATTTTATAGAGGCTTAAAGGTGTTGAATGAAGAGTTTGAACATGTTGGAGATCTTCTTTAATTTATTTAAAAGTTAGAGAGTGCCATGGACATAAATAGTGAATATTTTGAGTGGAAAATAGACTTGATTCATGTTCATGTTTTGATAAAGAATGTTTAGGGATACATTACCTTAAAGACTCTGAAACAGGGCCTTATTAACTTTTGAGGATTTCATATAATGAGGTGACATGGAGTATAGATGATTTGTGATGCCTCCACCTTCAATTCCTCATGAATAAATAAGAACTTGAAAAATTAATTGAAGGTTTTACCAAAGGATTTGATGAAAAATAGGTCTCCATTATAGAATATCTTTCACTATACTTTTTCAATGTTTTCTATAGTATCTTAAACTTGCAAAAGATTTAACAATCCAAGGTGGCAATTTAGAGGCAGATCTCAATATTGAATGATGTTATTAAGGTGAAATGAATACCAAGGGTATAAATAAAATTGAGGGGAGTAAAATTACATGGTTTGAATTAAAACATCCATCTATAGGTGTGTGTTGCCCTTAGAAATCTCACTTACAATCTGACTATAAGCACTTGCAAGATTCATGGTGTGAACTAAGAGATGAAACCCTGTAAACATGAAACACCTGTAGGTTGGAGTTTCTTGTAAAACATAAAATAAATATTTTTAGGTGTAACATAGGTTTTAAAGTTTGAAATTCAACCTTTTATTCCCATTTTGCTCTCAAAATGTACATCTATAGTTGGACTATAACATGATAGCGAGCTAAAACATGGTGGTTTAATAGGTTGGCCTAGTATATGCATGATGATAGTTAGTTATATTGACTATGATATAGTATTTATTACTTAAAGGGGAGAATATAAACATGACATGAGGTATAATTCCAAATGACACACTACAAACATCCCCTTTTCTGAATGGAAACACAATCCCATAGTCTACTAGGCTAATCTAGTCAAATAGAGGTGAGTATACATTAAAGAATTTGGTAGAGGTTAGGAATGAGTGTTGATATGTTTAAAATAACACTCAAAATATAATTACCATATCATTTTTTGTTCATCAAATGGAAAATAGATCATGTATGGCTTCAACATCACAACTTATAGTAAACATACCAATCCTGCATAGTCAACATTACACATCCTATTTTGGAGTTTTGGAATATTTTAGGGTGTTATAAGTGTGACCTAAACCTATAAATTATTATAGATTACCTTCATGACCCAATTTATAACCCCATATCATTTTTTTTCCTAAGTATATAGAGGGTACTCAAAGGTAGTAAGGTCTTTAGGTAAGGTATGAGGATGAGTGAACAAAAGATTCTTGGAGGATTTGAGAGTTGAAATAAAGGTGTGAATGGTTGTAAAAAACATGGATAAGAATGTATAATCCTTTTCAGTCATGAAAAATACTCAAAGGTGTTGATGAGTAGTTATGTGCAAATTAGGCCTACTAAGCCTTAACTAGGCCTAAAAGCCCTAAGTAGATGTAGCCTCACTTATAACACCAAGTGAATATTATAGATCCTTATAGGACCTCCATGGGGAGATATAAGGTGTGTAATATCCTTTATTTTTTAGATAAGGGCATATAAAATTCATTTATTAACTTGAGAACATAATAAGGTATGCACAATACAAAGGATATTTCAAGAGGCTAAGTTTGAAAGATCACTATAGTGTATATGCATACAATAGGAGCCTAAGGATCTAGTATAATTTGAAGAGGTTCCTAAATAAGGATTTAGTGGATTTTTTTTGAAGATTAGATGTCACAACTCTATAAACTATCCTTAAGGGGTAAAACTACCTAAAACCCTTGATAATGACCCAATGAAGAAAATGTAGATATAAATGCATCCAATAGGGATAGTTTAAGTATTAAAGTGATTTAGAATTGAAGAAAACTCCCCACATCTCTTTCCCATCAAGTTTGATTCTAACCTGTTTATACAGGCAATGTACATAACTAATTTTATTGATAGATTTATGTGTTTTGAAAGAAAAAAAGGGTTTAAAAAGATGAGGATAACTTTGGGAGATATAATTATACCTAATATAACTCCTCATATCCATATTTTCAATTACCTTCATTAAAATTAGTCTAGAATGACATAGTGAATGAAGAGTGATCACCAAGTGAGAAGGTGATAAATCCAATTGGTTAAGGTCTACCTAATGGATATAAATACTTGAAGAATATTTAAAAGTGTCATGCCATTCCTTATATAGATTTTATTGGAAAAATAAATCATGCCTTGGTGCCAAGTGTGAAGGATGTGTGAAAGAAGGGTGATTATGACTATATATAGTGAGAACACTTTGTCAGAAGAATAGTGATGATTAAGGACACATCCAACATATGTTGAATCCTATTTATAACACCTCTTTCATAGTGTAATCATGTCATATGTCCCTATTCTACCATGGATCATTCAAATAAGGCCAAATGATGAAGGCAACTTCATAGAAAGCAATTGAAGAGTCCTACACCAGATCTGAAGAAGTTTCATGCTTGAAGAGACATTTATCCATAGAGAACATTCATTGTCTATTTCAAACTCAATTATCCTACAAACATAACTCCTCTCATTTTTAAAAGTGTTTTTGTGACTCTTGAACTTAATTCTTCTCTCTCCTTCTTCACATTATATAAGTACTAGACTTTTTAGATCTTGTCTCATAGTTCCAAACCATGTATGGTGAAGCTCTACAAATTTTAAGTTGTAAATTACCTTTGAATAATACAATAAATCTAGTTTTGAGTTCACAAACATCTTATCTAACTGTTCAAAGTGATGAATGGTGAGGTATATTGATTTTATCCTTGTATCTCATTATCCTTTCATGTCTAGTATAAGGAGTTCTCATTCTAATACATCATATAGAATTTATCTAGTGTGTTTATCCACCTTAAAGTGTGCAAGTGTCCTTATATTCAGTAATTTGATCTCTAGTCTACTTACCTTGATTTGTCTGATGCATATCACCTTCATATTTAAATACTTATGTTAGAACATCTTAGGGATTTGAAGTTAGTTTGTAGGTCTTGTTTCTTAGTGAAATAAGTATGATAGTATTGTGTAAATACTTATGTTCTATCACCTCCTTACAATATCTTTCTTTCATTAATATTACTTCCCCTTTTCCCACAATTTTTTGATTAGTTTAGGTGATGATCACTTCAAGATCAATTTAAAGAGATAACCCTTAAACCTATAGGTCTACTTCTACTATAGGTAAACCCACATACCTAGAAGTATTCTAATGTTTCCCAAATATTATATTAGGCCTAAACAATCTCCTTTAGGGTACAATATTTAGTGAAAATAGTTTTACCATGCCTAGTGGGACCAAAGTCCAAGAGAATGGAAATATTTTTTGTGTCTTTCCACTTATCAGCTTTTGGAAGAAAGTAAGATAGAATCAATGGAGACTGAAAATGAAAAATTATAGTTGTAAGTAGCCCAGGTATTTTTTGTTGAAGTTTTTGATTATTTCTTTCATCCCATTTAACCTATAAGGTTGATATGAATATCTATGATTAATATCCATACTATGAACCTCCCTATAAGCCTTTTAATGAGCCATTTTATACCCCTCAATAGCCTTAACAAAATGGCTACCAATCTTATGAACCATGGCAGCCCTATGGTCATCCATTTCCCTCTCCATATGGACATCATGTTGTTGAAGAATCCTATGAGGAAGGATATCAAGAAACCTATCTAGAAGTACCTTCTTATAAATCCAAATATAACTCCTATCAACCATATCATTATTCTTATCAATCTTAAGAGGAATCTTATTAGTCCTATCATGAAGAATCAGATGAACCTATTGAATTTACATCAAGATATTATAAGACAAACTATGAACTCCTAGAACTTCAAATAGAAACCCATAATATTCCCCAATACCATATTCCTCCTCCTCCATCAACCCAATCTTATATAAAATATTTTTTGGCACTCATAATAGAGCTACTAGATAATGAAAAATGGATGGGAATATGGGATGATGAGTTTGATGTGCTCCTTAACCATCTGATGGAAAGGTTAAGAGGTGTTACCCAAGGGTGTGTGCATGTGTTGGAGATGGTTGAAGAAGAATCTCAATGGGAGATCAAGTAGTAATTGTACTTGGAAGATAAGTGTTCCCAATTCTCAATAGATAGAATAAACATGTGGTAAGACAAAGAGATTAAAATTTAGCCTAAAACTATTAAAAATCCTCAAGGAGAATATGGGCAAGGTGAAATATTTTTTTATGTAGGTATCTTTCCTATTAAATAGCCCAACTTGTCATTTCACCATGAGCTTACTCAAGAAGTCATTTTTCCTAGATCCATTCATAAGCCTTCCACCACACCTCATGTTACCTCTCCATCCCATGAGACTGTCCATCAACCTCCCACCTCATCCCTTCTCGAGAAAGAGCCCATTTTTAGGGAAATAAGTGAAGAGGAGGAAGCTAAAACCAAAATTGGTCAAGAGGATTCCTCAAATGACTATGAAGAAAAAATAACCATAGGGACCCCCCTTAGTGAGAGTAAGTGTAATTCCATCTTATCTAGTAGGGATAAATACATTTAAGATCCTATTAAAGTTATCCATATAGAATTTGGTCAAATCATGAAGGGATAGGTGCTTGAGAAAGACACTATACCTAATTTTCATGATGAAAAAACCCTTAAACATGACAGTCATGAGTAGGAAGGCATATGGCAAAAGTTTTATGTAATAAATAAAGAGTTTGAATAGATAAGTGATTTAACCTCTTCTTATAAAGAGTGTATACCTAATAATGGGTTTGTTGATGATGTTGTCAAGTATAAATAAGAAGTTAATGTTAAAAATGAATATGAACTTCAAGTCATTATTCAAGAAGTTATAGTCATGAAATATGTTGTCCTTTAAAATCACTCAACACCTCATCCTTATGTTGGACCACCAAAATATGAATTTGAGGATAAGGAATACCATCTTGCTGACCTCATACATCAAGAAGAGAAAATTGAAGAGGTGGTGGTTGTAAAATATAAGGATAATAAGGATGATTCGTAGAAGCAAATGAAACTTTTTGAAGATCTTGAAATTTTTTTCCAAGTTTAGGGTCAAGTTAATGATAAGGTTGAGAAAAAAATTTACATAGAGGAAAATGATCAAGATTGGGTGGACTATGCAAAGTTACTTGATGATATTTAATAACTTGCATCTAAAAAAACCCAACCTTATTAAGAGACCATGGAAGTAAATAAGGTATGCCTTATTTCATCACCATTAAGGGTTATAGTTGAATAGTGATATAATAAGATTAAGGATATTTAAATTCAATAGGATTTCATATGCATAGATAATCTACTTGTAGCTTCTTTGATTTCATTGAACATCATGCCAATGAGGTTGGAAAACATCATGAAGGAGTTGGAGATATAAGTGCCAAGGCATAAAAGGATAGATACCTCATTCATTCCTTAATTTCATGAAGAAAAAAGGTTTCAAACTTCCCCTTTGATCTAGGAGGAACAGTTTCATTTAGGTTAGTTTTTGTTTGAGTTAGTTTGTTTAAGTTTGTGTGTGTGTGTTCCATAAGTGCTCATGAAGCACAAGTGTGTGGTGTGTTGTTTTGTGTGTGTTTATTGTTTTTTATTTTTTCGGTCTATTTTAAAAGTAAAATTTAGTGTCATATATATTCATATGTGACTCCATATCCCAATGGATAAGACAAGACTACTAATCTTGGCATAACTAGCTTGATAACCCTAAAAAATTATCAAGAATGTTGACTATTTTGACCATAAGTCAAAATAAGTAAACCCCTTATAGTGAATTTTTTTTATATGGGTTTATTATGGTCTAATAGGGTGTGTAATATTCTTATATGGGGGTTATTTAATATGTCATTACATTGGTTGCATCCATTTTAGCTCCTTATGTCATTTCTAGTCACATAGGGTCATATTTGAGCTATTTATGAAGGTTGTACAATTTATATTGGTATAAAAGTGTTTAAAACTATGAATTAACATAAAATATTTTATAATATTATTATTATTTTCAATTTTAACTAAAAATGTGTAGGTTCCCAAGTTAGATCATGAAAATAATTGAAAAGGAGGAGCTTTTGGTAGGTGTACAACTTTTAGAGCAGTGTGGCATGCGTGGAAATATTTTATAATGACTATTCACCTTTATTAAGTTAATATATATTTTTTATTTTATTTAAAAGTATTAAAACATACTAAAAACCATTTCTCCTCTCCATCGCTCTACTAGACATGCAAAACTAGTCAACATGTTTCTTCATGATATGACCAGTAGGAGAGGTTTCAAGTCAAAATACTTTGATGGGTATTATAAAAAAATTTATTACTAACATTAATGTAAGGAGTTAAAATATTGACTACCTATTCTTTATGAATCATCCTTTAAAATTTGTCTATCTCATTTTGCATGCTAATCCCCATACCCTATAGGTTTTATTTTTGTTTAAGTTAGTCCATATAATATAATTATTTCAATGGTTTAAAAATTAATTATAAATCATTATTTCATGTTTTCCATCCTTTTTTTCATGTTTTTAGGTGATTTTATTAGTTCAAACTTCTCATGTTTTAGGTTGAATATAAAAATGAAGTTACAGACATATCTATCAATTTTAGAGGTCTTCATTTCTTGTATTAGTTTATATCATATATATATTAATGTATTATATGATTTCAAAGTCATATAAATCACATTTATTTGTGAGTCTTAGTCTCAAAGGAGAGCATCCATGGAGTTATAGTCAAGAGGGACCAATACAGTCAACTTTGTGCATGATTGTCACACATAGTGAGTTTAATGAGGTGTTTTGAAGTGTTGAGAATGTTCATGGAGATTAAATGAAGAGTATTAAGAGGTTAAACACACTATTTAACATTATAAATCAATAAAATATCTCCAAATGGTATATGATAGACTATAATAATCAAGGCAAACTCTCTATGTAGTCCTACAGGTTAATGTACACTTGCATGTACCCTAAGGGAGAGTGATCATGTGTAAATAAAGATTTTGAACTAGTTTTCACTAATTTAAGGCTTAAAATATCCATTTCATAATTTTTATAGGGAATAATATTAATTTTATTTCTACATGGTGTCTCTATTCCATATTCATTTCCCTATATATTGCATGTGTACCTATGGGTGGATCTTACAAAGGCCTGAAGGTGTTGAATGAAGAGTTTGAACATGTTGGATATCTTATTTAAGGTCTTGAGAAGTTACAGAGTGCCATAGATATCAATAGTAAATATTTTGAGTTGTTGATACACTTGAATCATGTTCATGGTTAGAGAAAGAAGGTTTGTGGATACATTACCTTAAAAACTCTAATACAAGGCCTTGTTCACTTTTGATGCTTTAATGAGGTGACATGGAGTGTAGATGAGTTTGGATGCCTCCATATTATAGCCATAATAAATAACACACTTTAAAATAAATTTAGGTTTTTACCAAAGGATTTGATTAAAAATAAGTCTCCATTTTATAAAATATTTCACTTCACTTTTTTAGTGTTTTCTATAGTATCTTAAACTTCCAAATGATTTCATAGTCCAATGTGCCAATATAGAGACACATCTACATGTTGAATGATCCTATTGAGGTGAAAGTAACACTAAGGGTTAGAATAAAATTGAATGGAGTGAAAATATATGGTTTGAATTCAAATATCCATCTACAAGTGTGTCTTTCCTTTAAAAATCTCAATTACAGTTTGGTTGTAAGCACTTGAAAGATTCATGGTGTGAACTAAGAGATAAAACCCTACAAACATGAAACACCTATAATTTTTAGTTGGTTCCAAGAATTTAAATAAATAATATGAGGTTTATCAAAGGTTTATAATGTTTATATGTAGTATTTTATGCCTTTTCTCTCTCAAAATTTACATTTATTGTTGGACTGTAGCATGACAATGAGCTAGAACATGGTGGTTTAAGAGGTTGGCCTAGCATATGTATGATGATAACTAGTTATAGTGACTATTATATAGTATTTATGACCTAAAGGGGAGAATACAAACCTGACATAAGGTCCAATTCTAAATTACACCCTACAAGCATCTCCTTTTTTGAGTGGAAACATGATCACATAGTTTGTTAGACATGTCCAGTCAAGTAGAGGTGGGTATACATTGAAGAATTCGGTAGAGTTTGAGCACGAGTGTTTATATTTTTGAAATAATAATAAGAAGATAATGAAAATATAAATTTATGTTTATCAAATGATAAATATATATTTTAGGTCTTTAGCATCACAACCTACAATAAACATACTAATCTTGCACATTTAGTATTATATAGAGCTTGTTTTGGATTTTTGGAATTATTGAGGGTGTTATAAGTTTGAAATAACCCTAAAAACTATTAAAAAGTAACATCATGACCCAATTTATAACCCCATATCATTTTTTCCCAATTATATAGAGGGTACACCAAGGTAGTAAGGTATACGAGTAAGGTATGAGGATGAGTGAAATAATGATGCTTAGAGGATTTGAGAGCTGAAATAAAGGTGGTGATATTTTTTACAAACATGGAAATGAATGTAAAATATTCATTATTAATGGAAAATAATTATAGGTTTTGATGGGTAGCTATGTGAAAATTAGGCCTATTAAGCCTTAACTAGGCATAAAAGACCTAAGGAGATGTATCCTCACTTATAGCACAAAGTGAATCTTATAGAGAAATAGAGGACCTCCCTATGGAGATATAAGGTGTGTAATAACATTTATTTTATAGATAAGGTCATATAAAAGTCATTTACTAACTTTAGAACATGACATGATATGCAAAGTGTAAAGGAGAGTTAAAGAGGCTATGTTTGAAAGCTCACTATAATACATATGCATAGCATGGGAGCCTAAGGATATAGGATAAGTTGAAGATGGTCCCAAACATATATTTAGTGTATTTTTTTTGAATATTGGATATCACAACTTTATAAACTATCCTTAAGGGGTAAAAGTACCTAAAACCCTCTAAAACCATTTATAGTGATTTGATAAAGGAAAGGTAGATATAAATTCATCTAAGAGGTATAGTTTGATCAAGAAAGTGACTTGGACTTGAAGAAGACTCTCCATGTCTCTTTTCCATCAAGTTGGCTTCTACCTATTTCTATAGACATGGTACATAACTAATTTTCTTGACATATTTATGTGTCTTTTAAGTATAAAAGTGTTTCAAAAGATGAGTATCACTTTGGGAGTAGCATGCGACATAATATAACTATATTAATTCATCAAAGCACACAAGTACTTCTATAAGTACCTTCACTTCAGCTAGTATGGAATGACATAGTGAATGAAGAGTGGTCACCAAGTGAGAAGATGATAACTCCAATTGGGAGTCCTTTTAAGGTCTTATTGATGGATATAGAGACTTGAGGACCATTCATAATTTCAATTCCATCCCATGTGTGGATTTTATTGGAAACCTAAAGAATACCTTGGTGCCAAGTGTGAAGAATGAGTAAAAGAAGGGTGATTTGACTGTAGATAGTGAGAACACTTGGTCAAAATAATATTGATGATTAGGGAAATATAAAATGTATGTTGGAGTCTATCTTTAACCCCTCCCTTAATATTCAATGATGTCATTTGTCCCTAGTTTTCTATGGAGCGTTTAAGGAAGGCCAAATGTTGAAGGCAAATTCTAAGAAAGAAATTGAAGATTCATATGCCAAATTTGGAGTTTCATTCTTGGAGAGACATTTTTCCATAGATACCTTTAATGGTATATTTCATACTCCATTATCCTACAAACATAAATCCTTCTCTCATCTTGACAAGTGTTTTTTTGACTATTGGACTTCATTCTTCCATTTCCTTCCTCACATTATATAAGTACTAACCTTTTTGGCTCTTGTATCATAATTCCACACCATGTATGGTTAAGCCCTACTAGTTTCATGTTTTAATCTACCTTTAAATAATATAATAAATCTAGTTTTGAGTTCACAAACATCTTGTTTAAGTGTACAAAGTGAATGAATGGTGAGGTCTACTAATTCTATCATTGATTATCATTATCCTTTCATGTATAGTACACAGATTTCTCATTCTAATATTTCATATAGAGTGTATATAGTGTTTTTGGATGCATTAAAGTGTGCAAGTGTCCTTATACTTATAAATTTGATCTTTTGTCTACTTACATTGAATTATCTCATGCATATCACCTCCATATTGAAATACTTATGTTAGAGTATCTTAAGACTTTGAAGCTAGTTTATAGGTCTTATTTCCTAGTGAAATAAATATGATAGAATTGTGTAAATCATTATGGTGTATCACCTCCTTAGTATAGATTTCATTCATGCATATTTATGCCCCTTTTCCCACAAGTAATGATTTATTTAGGTGATAAGCACTTCAAGATAAATTTAGGGAGCTAACCCTTAAACCTAGATGTCTAATTATACTATACATAAATCTGCATACCTATAAGTATTTTAATGTTGCCCAAATCTTAGAGTAGGCCTGAATAACCTCCTATAGGGTGAAATATTTGGTGACAATATGATCTTAATCAATTTTTTATTGGTGGAATCTACTATCCAATTTCCTTATAGGTAGTATTTAGATGAAGATTTGAGATAGATGCCATATTTAATGGGATGATCACATACTTTAGTATTGTTTAAGGACAAGGCATTGTCTAATATAATGGTATATGGGACCCTAAACCTAGTCACAAAGTAGTCATAGAGCTCCAAAACAAAGTTCTCATTTTCTTATTTGAGTGTAACTACCTCCACCCACATATTAAAGTAATTAGTGGATATCATAATCCATTTATTCCCAACACTAAAATAGGTATGGATCATTCCTATGAAATATAAACTGCATTGCAGAAATGGTTTCTTGACTTGGATGATTTTTAGGGGTAAGGAAGCTAATCTCTACTTATTGGAAACAATAGCACACTTAGAACATATTTTAACCCAAGCATGTGAGTACCTAAATAAGGTGGGAAAACATTATCTCAATTTAATTATCTTTGATGCTTTGGTCTTGGCTACAAAGTGTCCACCTATAGGCCCATCATGAAACTACTCTAACAACTTGTCAATTTAACTAGTCTCAACACACCTTAAGTGTATGCCACCAATGCCATTTTTTAATACTAAACCATCCAAAAATATGTAAGGGATGGAATATAGTCTAAATTTCCTCCTTTTTTTCTATCTAAGCCCATAGGATATTCCCCCATTTGATGAAACTTCACTACATCTTGGGTCTAATTTGAAGAAGTCATGTTTGTAGCTACTTGTTGACTATATTAGACTACCAAGAAAATTTCCTTATATTATTTAACCTATAATAAAATATGATAAAAATTTAATCTACCTATAATTAGTTTATTAACCTTCACTTCAATGTCATATTCCATACACTTAGTCACCAAACCAACCCTCTTCTCACTTAAGTCCCTATTAAGTATGAAATATTATATACTAGAGTGGAATATATATTGGTAGAAAATATTTCAAAATATAGGAGGTTTTTCAAGCCTAATATAATATTTTAGAAACATAAGAATACCTATATGCCTATGGGTTGCCTATAGTAGAGGTAGACCTCTAGGTTTAATGGTTAACTCCCTGAATTGACCTTTAAGTGCTTATCACTCATCCTAATTGATTGATTATGTGAAAAGGGGTATAAATTTTCATAAAATTAAACTATTAAAAGTATTTTATACACCATGAAAATATTCACAAGATCATCATACTTACTGCACTAAGAAACAAGACCTACAACACTAGATTCAAAGTCCTAAGATAATCTAACATTAGTAATTCAATATGGAGGTGATATGCATAAGATAACACAAGATAAGTGGACTAGAGGTCAGATTGTAGGATATAAGGATAATTTAACACTTTAATGAAACAAAACACACTAGTTACACTCCATATGACCTATTATAATGAGAAATTATCTCACCAAACATGAAATGAAAAAAGAAGATAAGGATAGTTATTTATTACTAGACCTCACCATCCATAAATCTAAACACTTAGAAAAGATGTTTATGAACTCAAAAATGGATTTAATATATTATTCAAATTAAAATTACAACATCAAAACGAGTAGAGCTTTGTTATACTAGGTGTGGTATTAGAATCTAGGAACCAAAATGGCCAATCCTTATAGAATGTGAGAGAGGAGAGAGAATAATGAATCTCAAGAGTCACAAGAGCAAGTGTCAATTAGAGAGAGAGAGAGTTAAATATATAGAGTAATAAACTATTAAATATACCATGAAATTTCTCTTTAGAAAAATGTATCTCCAAGCATGAAAACTCAATAAATCTGGTGTATGATTCTTTAACTGACTATTTGGAAATTACCTTCATGATTAGCTTCCTTTGATTACTCCACAATAGACTAGGAATAATTATCACATGTGAACTATGATATAAGGTTTAATAAAAATATACATGTATTTTATGTGTCCCTAATCATTAGTATTATTTTAGACAAGTTATCTCACTACATGCAGTCACTATCATCCTTCTTCCACTCATTCTTTACACTTATCATTGAAGTAATCTTTAGTTTTCCAAAAAAAATATACAATGGATTATATGACATGTGTAAATATTCCTTGCATCCCTAAATATATTATGAATACCTTAAAATGACTTCCAATTGAAGTTATCACCTTCTCACTTAGTGATCACCTTCCATTCACTATGCTAGTTTGGACTGCCTAAAGTGAAGGAGATAATAGAGGTACTTTTGTGATTTTTTGAAGAAATAAATGAGAATAATGGGTTATATTAGGTCACACTTTGTCTCTCCAATTTATTCTCATCTTTTAAATCTCAATTATACCTCCAAAACATCAAAAAAATTCAATAAAACCAATTGTGTACCTTGTTCATACAAATAGGGTGTAAGCCATCTTGATGGGAATGAGCTTGGGAGAGTCCTCTACAAGTAATAATAATTTTTGATGTCATAATAGTTCATCTAGATGCATTTACTTCTTTTTTTTTTCCATTGGGTCATTATCAAGGGTTTTGAGTGGTTTTGACCCTTAAGGATTATTCATAAATGTTTGACATTAAATACATAGACAAATTCCACTAGAACCTTATTTACAACCTTATTAAACATATCATAAATCCTAAGGTTCCCATGATAAACTTCCATAATGGTGTGAGCTTCCTAAGATGGCTTCTCAAGCCCTTCCTTGCAATCTGTGCAAGCCTAAGGTGAAAAGGGTCATGTTTGACCAAACTGTGATGAATATCTACAACTTAATTACTATAACACAATTCATAATTCCCCATTCATGTATTTCAATTAATTTCAAGGCTCATATAGACATGGAAGTATTATTATCCTTCTAATTGGGTGTTAGGCCTACTCAAGGTCTAGTTGGCCTAACTATACATTTACATTTTTAGGTCAACATGTCTAGCCTCTAACACTTGTGAGGAATTTTTCACATTAATTCATGTTAACCACAATTTTAATAACTTCCTTTTAATTTTATAATCCTCCTTTATACTTTTCCTTATCATTTTCATACTAAGCCTATAGGGTGTATCTTTTTTGGATTGCCCTCTATCTGAGATAAAATAGAGGGCTCTTCACCTATTATTTTAGACAAAATAAGAATATGAGAAGATTTGGAAATTCATGGGTAACCTATATAAAAATATAGGGTTTAATAACACTTTTGGCATCCTAAAACACTAAAAATATTTAAGATATACTTTCAAACATTGGTTGTGTACCAAGTCTGTGTATGGACTACAGGTTCTAGATTGGATCCTTCCCTACCCCATTTTTATGTGATGAGAATATCATGAGATGATATTTATCATTTGTTAAGGTTTTATCAAAACATATTAATCATCCCAAAATTTTCCAAATTATTCAATGTATACCTTCCACTTTGACAGGCCTAGTTAGCAAGTTATGTAACTATGTTGTTTACTCAAGAAATAACATACATGTAAGTGTATAATGTAGTATTAGGCCTTACACATTTCACTAAGAACTTATTAAAGTCATTATATCTGAAATAATAGTTTAAATTCTCTATAATATTCCTTAAGTGATACCAACACACCCACTATTTAGTCTAACTTGCATTGTCACCCTACAATCAACATGTAGAGGTCTATTCTGAGAGCAAAATAGGTCCTGTAGGTTGTGATATGAGTTGAGACCCCATAGTTTAACTCCTCTAAATATTATTTAAAATTTAAGTGCCATTTAAATTCAAATTAAGTATTTATATGTAGATTTATGCTTCCATTATGTCCTATATCACCATAAACCCATTTGGGATTCAAAATCCAATAGATAACACTAAGGGACTATAGTGAAATATTGCATGAGTTGGGATCTCTCTAGCATCATACTCATTTGTCCAATATACCACTTATCTTGTCAAAGAGTAGACCCTATGATATACATCCATGATGTAAATTTTTAGACTTATGAATACCTCATGTATTTCACTATGAGAGGATTGAAAGAAGGGTGAAAACCCTATTTTGGACACTTTAACGTAACTAGTCCCTTAGGTTACTTAATCAATGTAAGAGCATGGTTTCAATATTATTTTCCACTCTATGGGATCTATCATGATTTTTATGACCTTATTAAAATTCAATAATTTAAGGAAGGCCCAAATAAGTTTCAACATTTACATTCCAATTTCTTTCTATTATATATGAGCCACCTGTAGGTGCATATGCAGGACGTAGGGCAACAAAGGTGGAATATAGACAATATGCATATTGGATGGCCTTATAGTAAATATTAGTATTCTTAAAGTATTTAAATTTATATTTTACATTCTTAAAGACTTGAAACCAATTCCAATGCTTCCATTACAATCATGGTTGGTCTTCTATGGGGCACTTATAAAAGCACATTAGGCTATAAGACTATGTATATATAAGAACTAGTAATCACAGTCAAGCATATCTCATTTGAATATCTCATATTGATTTATAATGTTATAATAGTGTGTTAAACCTCTTAAAACTCCTCATTACATCTCCATGACTATTCTAAAAACTTCCATTCACTTGACTATAAGTGAATACATGAAGGAAATTAACTGTGCTGGCCTTTTCTTGACTGTAACTTCATTGATGTTAGTATTTGAGACTATGAATATAAGGATAGGTGACCATTATTATATAAGATACATGAACATGACATATAACCTTTTCTTAAAACTACTACATGAAAGGAAAACCTCTGTAATTGATGAATATGCCTGCACATAGAAACAAAGCTCCTACCTTACAAACTAAGATGTTTTTCTCATCAAACCATCTCCATAGATGTAATAAAAGATGTAAAACATGATATAAGGATATATATATATATATATATATATATATATATATATAGACACACACACACACACACACACACACACACACACACACACACACACACACACACACACACACACACACACACACGAACACACACACACACACACACACACACACACACACACACACATTATAGAAACACATTCATCATTTGGTTTGTATGTACTAGCTCAAACAAGGAAGAAACCTATAGGGTATGGGGATAAGCATACACAAATGACTAGTCATCTTATTAACATTGGTTCATAAAGTATAGGAAAAAAATATTTAAACTAATACCATGAATATGAAGCAAACTAAGCTTACTAACATCCCATAAGGTAATTTATCTTGAATCAACCTTTATAGTTTGTACTTAACCAAAAATGGTTGACCACTTCTACATGTCTAATAGAGTAATGGAGAAGTGAAATAGTTTTAAGACATTTTTTGGACTTATAGAGATAAAAAAGTGTCAAAGTGATATCATGGGAGTTGAAGAGTCACTATAAGGCCTTCTACATGTGCCACAACCTCTGTAAAAGCCATACAAGTGCCCAAACTTCCCTTTTTATAACTATTTTCTTGATTTTAACATAGTACCTACATTTTTTTTACTTATTAATGACATGAATGAAAATAATTTGACATAAAACGCATTGGTAAACACTTGGACACCTTTCTCTACTTAGTAAAACTATACAACCTTCATAAATGGCTTAAAAATGACCCCTTATGACATGAAATGGTATAAGGACTAAACTTTATAAATGAAAAAGCTAATGACATAAAAAATGACCCTAAATAAGACCATTAAACACCTTAATAGACCTTATAATACCCTTATATCAAGTTTTTAATTATAAGGAGTTGAATTATTTTGAGTTGTCAAAATAGTCAACATTCTTGGCAATTTCCTAGGGGTGGTATGATTTCTATACCAAGATCAATAGCTTGATCCTATCCATTAGGATATGAAGTCGCCTATGCACAATTTTTAAATGTAATTACCTTTAAAAACACACTAAAAAAAAGGTAGAACACAAAACCACATATCTAAGAAAATACACTTGTTCTCAAGAACACTTAGGGAACACTCACACTACAGAAGTAAAACACACATCTACTCTAGTATTTATGGGACTAACCTTCATCCCATCAATATAATAAATTTAAATGGATCCCATTAAAAATTATGGGAAAATCTTGCCCACTCATTCTTTTTAATTGAAAGGATTTGTTTTATTTTCACTTGATGATGATATATGGTCCACTCTATAAGGTGTCAAATTTGGTATGTCTCCCTATATTTGCTTTATCTTCATCCTTTTTTAATACTATGTTACCTTCTTTGAATACCCTTGGAGTTTTTTTCATATAAAAATACATCTTCATTATTTTATTTTTTTATGTTCTATATCTTTATCAGAATTGTCACTAGTCTCTTGTAGCTACATCAACTGTGTCAACCTCACCTCCATTGGAGTATTCTCAACTAACTTTAATTGATGTGACAACTATAATGTAGCCATCTCTTGGTATATAGATACTATATCCTCTCTCCCATAAAAAAATAACAAAAGAGAGTTCCTTATTGACCTCTTGGGATTTATTCTATCAACCCATAGGGATGTCTTCTATTTACAGTGCCAAGCTCTTTGATTATCTTCAAAAAAAATCTTGATGATTATAATCAAGTTTTTGTTTGTAGATTCGGCCAACCCATTACCTTGAGGGTAATAGTTAGATGATGTATTAAAGTATATTCAATTTATATTTGATCAATTATCTATTTTAAAACCCATGGAATCAAGTGTATTATCTTAAATGGTAGTGGAAGGGGTTCTAAACCTTGTTATGATACTTTCATAAAACTCTAAGATAGCATGTTCATCAGCTTCCTTTAATGCCACTGCCTCAACCCACCCTATGAAGTAGTCAATTATTATGAGTATCCATTTATGACCATAACTTGATGGGGGATTTATCATGCAAATTATTTCAAGGCCCTATTGCATGAAAGGTTGATCTACCTGAATAACCCTCAAGGGGAGAACTGTAAGCTTCTATTTTGCTACAAATAAATCACATGGTACACAATTTCTCACCCAAGACTATAAATATTTGAAAATTCTAGGCCTTTAATATCCTTCCCTCATTATCTTGTTAGTTATTATTCTTGGGTATAAATGACATCCTACTATTCCATCATGGAACTTCTCAAGCAACACTCCAAACTAGTCATTGTCAATGCATCTTAATAGTACACCATTAATATCTTTTTCTAAAAATCATGATAATAAGGGATAGCTTACAATATGAAATACCTCCTTTTGGGTCTACTAAAACCATTAATTTACTCACCATTTTTAATAAATATGATGACATCTTGAGTCCAACTTTGTAAAGGCATAGAATCAGTTGGTTGGTAGAATTTATGATTAACTAGAACTTTTTATTTTGACTCATGAAGGTATAAAGCTAGGTGTTCACAAAGACATTTACCTCTAATCAAATTTTTCACTTTGATATCAACATCATACTCCATTACCTTTTTAATCTACCCTCCCCTCTTTTTGCTAAGGTCCTTGCTAAAAAAAACTACTTGTTACTAAGATGAGAGACCATGATATGAATTATATTATTTCAAACCATATGCCTAAACTTCTTTAGCCCTCTTACAATAAAAATGACTTGTTTCTCCAAAAATGTATAATTAACCTCATAATATTCCAAATCTTTATTAAATAATGAAATTGGTTGTCCCACACCTTCATCATTATTTTGCATTAGCATAGACGAGGTAGTATAAAGGTTAGTAAATGAATACAACATGAAATATTTATCAAAATTACAATTTAAAAGAGTGAGAGCTTGTGAAATTACTTTCTTGATGGATTCAAAGATAATCTTACCTTCCTTAGTCTAAGATAAAACATGATTATTTTTTAGCATGGCTATGATAGGTTTCACTAAAGATGCAAAACTAGGTATGAACCTTCCCACAAAATTTATCTTGCCTAGGAAGCTTTGTAATACTTTCTTATGTAAGGGCAATTATAGGCCTAAAATATATTTTACCTTTTCAAGATCAATAGTTAGACCATCTTTGTAAATAATATATCCTAAGATATTACCTTCATAAATATCAAAGATTCACTTTTTACAGTTGAGAGATACTCCATACTACCTGGACCTTTTAAACACATGCTTTAGGTGTTTCACATGCTCATTGGCATCCTTAGAGAACATTGTTATGTCATATAGATATACTAACAACATATAATTGATTAAACCTTTGAAATGCATGTCCATTTCCATATGGAAGCTGGTACCAGTGTTTGAAAAACCAAAGGGAATCTTACAATAAGAAAAATTCCCCCATTTTGTAGTGAATGTGGTCTTTAACTGATCATCTTAATTCACTAAAATATGATTATAAATAGAATATCCATCTAGCAGAGAGCAATGTTGATAACCTAAAACAAATTGAAAAATGTACTCCATTGAGGGTAAAGGATAGTGATCTTTGAGTTACACTCTATTAAGATCTCTAAAATACACACAAAGTCTTGTATCCTAATGTCGGGGCATCACTACCCCCTTTGTAAATATTAGTCTAGTTTCATATTTTAGAGTTTTAGTAGGTGGTCATGGTATTTAGGAGGTCTTTAGGAACCATTTTGGGGTCTCAAGAATGTAAATTTGTGAATTGGATTATATAACTATGTTATAACCTTAAATCATGTAAATTGGTTATTTTTTCAAATAGGTGGTGGTTAGATTTCACTCCAATGTACAACTGGGAATTATAAGGAATTTACATGTTAGTTTTGGATCTTTTTGGAATAAATAGTGGGTTTTAGTGTAGACAAGGTAGGTCATTCAAAATAGGAAGTGTGAAAGGATGGATGGCAGAGGAGTATTGATAGGAGAAATAATAAAACTCTATCATATATATCATGATATGTACATATTCTCAATAAATGAATGAATAAAACATTTTTGTGAACAGGAAGGTTTTATGTTTTTTTTTTGCAAGAAGGTTACAGTTGTTTTACTTAAGACATTATATTAAAGATCAACATGTTATAATGTGAATGTGAAATAAACATTTGGTTATCATTGAAATAATTCTAAGATTGTTAATCAAATGTTTATTCCCTCTTGTAATTTATTATTCTAAGATTTTGAAACTAAGTTTATTAGTGGACTCGTAGCATATATATACATGTTTAGTATTAGTAAAGCAGTGTGCAGGGATGTAGATAAATCATTCCATGTTGGTGAAATCAATATACAATATATTAAAGGCTATTTACATAGTTCAAATTTCATTTTTTTATTTTCTATGTTCAACCTTGTAGCAATTTACTAAAATTTATACAGTAAAGTCAATTGTAGAATAATGCAAACATAGGCCTTTAAGGGAGGACTCATAAAGTGAATAAGACATATTTTGAAAGAATAAACCTTTATAAATATTAAAAATCATAATTTTTTCTATAGTTAATTTATATTGGTTGAGATATAAAATTCATAGACTAGTTATTTTTAGACCCAACATGCAGATAATGTTTCGTGATAGACCTACATTCTCATTTATAGTTGTTACTAAGTAGTGTTCAAGGTGGATATAATATTTTATAAATATAATATGATTTAATAAAGTATTAAGGTAATTTTTATACGTTTTTACATTCAAAAAAAAAATTAAACCTATTACAAAGCTTATTAAGCCATACAGTCATGTAATTATATATCAAATTCCACATAGTCAAGCAGAGTCCTCAGTAGAAAGGAGTAGTAGAAAAATTTATAGGGTTGATTTAATATTTTATAAGGTGTGTATTATTTTCATATAGGTTAATAAACTGATTATAAGCTTTGAAACCCATTTGGATGCTTTAAAATGTATTAAAATCCTTCTCGGCCTAGGGAAACCATTACAAACCCTAATTCTAGGGTGTTAATACAAACATTGAATTTTTGGGAGAGTGAACCATGAAAAATACATAAATTTTTGTGATTATATTGAACATAATGTGTTTCAAATTATTTTTTGGTTTTTCTTTTTTTGGTGTTTATGTTCATACTAGTAGATTTCTATAAAAAAAGGGTTACTAGGCTAGGCTAGAAGAACATAGAAAGTTGCAAGGGCATAAAATAAGTGATGAAAAATGTTTTTAAGGGTATTAATGGATTATAAATGAGAATAAATCATTGTAAATCATAATACATCATAAATAATCATAGAACCTTATAGGTTGAATTGAACTAGTGAAGTATTGCATGAAGGAGTGAACCTATAATATATTGGCAAAGAAGAGCGAACAATGAAATAAGGTTAAGAGTGATAGTTTTTTCATAACCTATACATAATTTTTGTATCATAGTGAGTAATATTATATGGAGAAGGTGAGGTACATATTTTTTGTTGATTTTTAGTTTATGCATTTGATAAGTTTAATGAAATTATGCTAAAATTTGTTTGGGAAGACTGCTCAAAGAAGATTGCAGGTGATTGTAAATAGTTAGTCAAGGTATATTTAAAGCCAAGAGAGGATTGAGGAGAGATAAAAATATAAATAAGCTCATTTATCTAAGGAGATATCTTAGATGAGAGATAGAGCAAGGTGTAATAGACTTGCTTAGGATGGATCAAGGTGAAAAAGACTTGCTTGAAAGAATACAACTGCCTAATGTGAAATACTAGTAGAGAGAAGAGTAAATAGGTGAGATAATGTTAGATGAGTAAGTAAAATTATTTTTTAAAAGTTTTTCAAACCATTTTTCATGCATACAAAATGAATAAATTTTGGACTATTTTGTTGAAAAAGTGAACATGTTGAGGGCATTTGTCATGGAGATAGAATTCATTGATCATGTATAATAGAAAAAAGAGGAAAAAGAGGTTTCATAGGTTAAGAGGTTTGAATAAAATAATATAAAACAAACAATAACACAACAAACAATAAAACCATGCATAGAGATAATAACTAAGAAAAATCAAGAGAAAGATTGCCAAGAAGGCAAATAGGAGATTCTTTTTGTTAACTTGTGTGTTTCATATGTAGGATGGTTGTAGGATAATAATTAAATGTTTAATATGATAGAATGGAAGATAAATATGAAAAATAATGACATCAAAAAATAAATCAAGAAAGAGAAGAAACAAGGAGGAGCCAACAAGCATCAAATAGGCCTATGTATCTCAAATTGGTTATGGGATCCAAGAGGAGGATCTATTAAACAAAAGGTGCTAAAACAAACATAAAAGATCAATCACTTATAATTTTAAATGAAAGTTTCTATTAACTCCTTAGTACTATTATTTAGGGGCATCACTACCACCTTTGTAAATATTAGTCCAGTTTCATATTTTGGATTTTTAGTACGTGGTAATGGTCTTTAGGAACCATTTTGGGGGTCTTAAAAATGTAATTTTGTGAGTTGGATTATAGAATTATGTTACAACCTTAAATCATGTAAATTATTTATTTTTTAAAATATGTGGTGGTTAGGTTGCACTCCAACATACAACTGGGCATATTAAGGAAGTTACAAGTTAGTTTTGGATATTTTCGAAATAAATAGTGGGTTTTGGTGTAGACAACGTAGGTCACTCAAAATAGGAAGTGCAAATAGAAAGATGGTGGAGTATTGACACGAGAAAGAAGAAAATATATAATATATATCTCTATATGTATGTATTATCAATAAATGAATAAACAAAGCATTTTTTTTGAACAAGAAAGTTTTATGTTGTTTTTCTTACAAGAAGGTTTTCAGTTGTTTTGCTTAAGACATTATTTTAAAGATTAGTGTGTTATAATGTGAATGTGAAATAAAAATTTGTTAATCATTGAAATAATCCTAATATTTTTAATCATATGTTCATTCCCTATTGTAATTTATCATTCTTAGATTTTGAAACTAAGTTCCGTAGTGGACTCATAACATATATATATATACATATTCAGTCTTGATAGAGTAGTGTACAGGGATGTAGAGAAGTTTTTCTAGGTTGGTAAAATAAATATATAATATATTATGGATATTTACATATTTATAATTTTATTTTATATTTATGATTCTTATCCCTGTATCAATTTACTAAAATTTATACAGTCAAGTCAATGGTAGAATAATGTGAACCTTGGCATCTATGGGAGGAATCATAAGGTGAAGAAGACATATTGTGTAGGAATATAAATTTATAAATATTCATAATAATAATTTTTTCTATATTTAATTTATATTTTTTGAGATATAAGTTTCATAGACTGGTTATTTTCAAACCCAACATGTAGACAGTGTTTCATTACAAACGTACATTATCATACATAATTGTTACTAAGTAGTGGTCAAATGAGGATATAATATTTTATAAAGATAATATGAATTAATAAATAATTATGGGATTATTTATAAATTTTTCAATTATTAATAAATTTTTAAACCTATTACAAATATTATTAAGCCATACAGTCATGTAACTAGATATCAAAATCCACATAGTCAAGTAGAGTCCTTGGTAGAAAAGAGTAGTATAAGTGTTTAGAGGATTGATTGAATATTGTTCAAGTTTTGGATTGGTTTAATAGAGGTTATTAAACTGATTATAATCTTTTAAACCCATTCTAATGCCTGAAAACCTATTAAAATCCTTCTCAGCTTAGGGAAACTATGATAGACCCAGTTTCTATGGTGTTAATACAAACATTGAATTTTATGGAGAATGAAGAATGGAAAAGACCTAATTATTTTTAGTAGATTTAAAAATATATGTTTCAATGTATTTTTTTTATTTTTAGGTTACCAACATTCATGTCCATACCGATAATATTGTTATTAAAAAGGGCTACTAAGCTATACTAGATGAACATAGAAAGTTGAAAAGGCATAGAATAAGTGATGAAAAATGTTGATAATGGTATAAATAGAATATTAATACCATTATAAATGATATTAAATAATTATAAATCATAAGACACCCTAAATAATCTCATAACCTTACAATTTAAATTGAACTAGTGAAGCATTGTATGGAGTGAACCTATAATCTATTGGCATAGAAGAGTAAACAATGGAATAAGGTTAAGAGTGATAGTTTTTTTGTAACCTATGAATTATATCCCCATTATTATTTCTAATAGGCACAAGGTTAGATACCCATATTGAATGTTTGATAGGAAATATTATTTCATATTCAAGGAGTTTCGTAAGTTCTAATCTCATGAGTTGTTCAACCTTGGGATTGATAGGGATTTTTTTTTTCCTAAAAAATTTAAATCCAATTCCAATTAAATTTTATGGTGTGATATTATAAGATAAAACCCTCTTATGTCCTTATTTTTCCAAGTAAAGATGTCCTGAAACTCTCTACATAAATCAATGAATTCTTATTTTTCTGATGTAGATCATACCTTGTCTAGTTTTAGGAGTTTGGCTTTGAAGATCAAAACCTTTTCATAATTATCATCCTTTATATACATACTAATTTTTTCCTTATTCCTTTTATCATCTTCATTTAATATACTCTCCAAGTCACCAATACTTTAGGTGTCTTATTTGTTCTTAGTTAAACATGTTTGATTTACAATAACTAAGAGGGGGAAGGGTGAATTAGTGAGCCCAAATAATCCAACATAAATTTTGATCTTTAAAAACACTTAGATATTTACCAAAATAATTAATTAATCATACATATCATTCATAACAATGATCAAGAGAGACAATACATGATCAATCACATAACACATGACATACATGGGAAACCTTCTTAGGTAATAAAACCCACTAGAACTTATAATTAGAGTAATATCCTATAATAAAAATATCCAATATTTTCCATCTAAAAATAATCAAGGAATTACAATCCCTATTTAGTGAGACTATAATCTGACAAGGTGGTACCACACCTATCTAGCCGAGTTACAATAACAACTAAACATTTTAGTATGTTTTACCTTGCAAGGAGGCTACAACCACCCTAGATGTTGAGTTGTCACAATAAAACCTATGAACACATATATCTCTAAAATGATGTTAAAAACACATGATGATGGACCTCTACTTATAACACTTCACCTTTTTCACACTCAAACATCAAGTGCATAATTATGCCAATAGAATTATGACCAATAGTTCATACAAATAGTCTTTAATATATTATAATATTTAACTCATCCTTAGGTAATTATAACCTTACTTTGATCCATAAAACACGCATCATCCTCTCTCCAATATACCCTTAGTCTCTCATACTTTTCTCTCTCTCAATGTTTAGAACTCATCATCTTTGGCTCCACTATTTATAGAGAAATCTTGATAATCACTACCTTGGTCAGCCATTAGGAATGTATAATCCCTTAAGGAGTCTTTCAAATGAAGGCACAACTCAACACAATCTTCATAGGTCAGCCATAGAATCTATGGGTCACCCTTAAGGAACTGCACCTTTAAATAAGGCCCTTATACATCTCATGTGAACCCATTCACACCTTTATCACTCCCTTGAGAAAAATAAGAACACAAAACCACTTTAAAATAAATGGGTCCACTCCTTATGTCTCCTTCATTATCTTTAAAATAAATGGGTCCACTCCTTAAGCTCAATATCTTTAAATTTACTCACTTTTAGATATTCAAATCAATTTCATTAGATGCACCCTGGAGTCTTCTTCATCTTTGCTTTTATAGCACTGGAAAATTCAAATTCTATTGAAAAGATATGGTTAAAATATAGTGCTCTAATTTTTTCCTGTGTTAAATTCAAGTATTTGAATAGAAAAAATCATAATTAACCTTATAATAGAATTCTCAAATCTCATGAACTCTCAACTCAGATCGAATACACACTGTCAATATTGATTGATATTTAACATATAGTCTACCAATGTCAGACACTAAATCTTAGTCGCATTGACCTCATCTTGTGTAATTTGGCAACTTTGACTCAACATGCTTTGTCAGTCTCTATGGGTCAGTCAAGTATTTAGCGATCAATGTTCATTGTTCAATAAAAATGTACAAACTTTTGCTCACCATTGGATCATTATCATGTACCTTTACTCAGTTGTTAAACATCATGCACCTATCCTCATCTTGCTTCTTCCTGACTTTTTAGAGAAATGTGCACCATTGATCTTGTTTGAGCTTTAACTCATTCAAAAATGACTATGGAAACCCTTCAAATATGCCTGAGTATCCATTTTTTCACCTCAATAACTTTTCCACCTACTTGGATGATCTCAAATTTGGACTAGATGATCTCCTCACATAAGAGAATCCAACTATGTAACACACAACTCCTAAAGCCTTTTCATGTGTGATATATATCACCATTAAAGTGCCTTATGAAAATATTCTATCACAGAGCCAACTATGTCAAAACCTACTTGAGAGGCCAACTTTGAGCATCCATAAATTTTGCCATGCTTCAGTGGATAATCTATAATTTAGCAAAAAAACAACTATGATCAAAATTGAACAAACCCATATGATCAATTTCTATTGACAACTTCACACATGAAATATATAACATGATCAAGATGCTCACTTGACTATTTCTTTCCTTATGCAAATTCTTCTAAAGTATAGAAGAACATAATCAAACTTCTTGGGAGCCCAACATTGCATATGCATTTCTTTTGATGCACTACATTGCATGATCTAAAAATTATAATAAATAAACTAGGCACAAAAATTAATAAACCCATATGATCATTTTGTCATAGGACCTCCATGCCTTTGAATTCTGACCTCATTAACATTCTTACTTGGCTCTTTTTGGCCACATTGTAAATTTGGCTAAGTATGGGAAAATAATGAATTCTAATTGATAATCAAACTTTGCACCCTCATATATTAGACTAGGCTTTGATACATTATATAAGATCTAGAGTGTAATAAATAAGGAATATTATGATCATAATCATATGACCAAATCCCCTTGACTCATTCCCATGTAGCAATGATGACATCATCAAACTACCTACTTAGATTTTCTACCACTAGACCCAAAGTGTCTAAAGGAGAACTATGATCAACCAGATGAATTACTTATGAACTTAAGTTATCCAAGCATATATAACATATTAGAAACCAATTTTACATTATCAAATACCCATATTCATCCTTTATCCTCTCTATTTATGTCAATACTAAAGATTAACCAACCATACATAGAGCACACTAGAACAAACACATAACACACTTTGTCATTGTTACATAAGCTATCAAATTAACTCATCTAGTCACCAAGAAACCTCCATGACACCAGCATGAAATCATCATGAAAAATCTCCAACAATCTCTCCCTTTATCATTTATTTCAATAATCATCATATACAACAATATAAATTTCACCTTCTGTCTCTTCAAACACTCCCATAATAGGAACTTTCTCCCCAATAGGAACTTTCTCCCCCTTTGACACAATGACAAAGTGGGTATAAACTAATCTTTAGGACCTAAAAGTACTATTAAAGTAGGAAAGGATCATCTTATAAATATGATACAAACTCACCCTTACCTTGAGCCTACCTCTTCTTGCCTTAATAAACTCCTCTATCTCCATGCCAACATTCTTTTCAATCACACACAAAAACCAAGAAAGAAAGAATTCACATAGCCACTAAAATATGATGTAAAATATAGAAAAACATATGAGAGAGACTCCCCCTATGAACTCTTACATATTTCACCTTCTAATCATCTTTATATCTCCACAGACTGTGAGGAATCACCACACATGCTTACTAGCCTTCTGTCTCAAGCTACAATAAGGACCACCATAAAACCTTCATGCCACTCAAAAAATAAGAAACATGAACTAAAACTACTTTAGATACCACCTTTAAACACACATACCTTTCTCTTTTTTAGAAACTGAGCAAAAAGAATTCTTCTTTAAACTAGACCTGTCTAGCCTTCTTATAGCCCTACCTGAAACTTACAGAATCCACAATTTTTAGTAAACACATCTTCAAGACCTAAAACTCCATATTTTGGGAAATATCATACACCCCATAAATAATGCCAATTTACATCACCATTATCATACTTTGTAACATAATTCCTTCACAAACCTACTAGCCAATTAGCCCTCCATATTTACAAAAAGTTAAATAACTTGAGAACTACAAACCTTAAATTCCTTATGAATCTTTATTTAACAAACCATTTGGACCATTAAATGTATTAATAATTATAAGACCTCAAATCATAAGGAAAACCACTTTTCTAATATAACCCAAAACCCTAGAATCTCAAAATAAGTAGAGTCAACAAACATCCTTTTGGTAAACACACACCTATGAAACTACTATTATCACTTGGATTTGCACCATTTGAGGAGATTTATAATATCTCCTCATCCAAGTGGAATAATTAAAACACCTCTAGGCTTTTTGGTAGCCTAAGAATGAGGTGAATCTCTAAATAGGGTTAGCTCCCTTGATGTACCACTTTGGATCACTACTACACCTAAACTTTGGCAGGCCAGGGAGGGAGAGAGAAAACTAAAATAAAACTATCTTAAGGGAGGTGATATACCAAATAATTTGATGACTTCAAACTATATTAATGTTACACATGAAACAAAGAGACTAACCAAGCATACACTTGTATAATCTACATCTTTTCACATCAATATTACATTATGATGTTATGGGTGAATGTTTAGGCTAGGAGGACTAGAAAAGAGGCCTTTAATGGAAATAGTGAATAGAATAACTCACTAAACATTGAAACTTCTTAGAAAAATTCACATGCCCTACAAGAAGAAGCTTTCCAACTGTAAATAAGATGAAATAATGACACAACATACTAAAGAATCCATAGTCTTCACTCAGAAATATCCAAAATTTAAGTAAAAACACTATGAATAGTCATTAAGAGGTAAAAATTAGTATTATTATTGATAAAATGGTGTTTAAATGAGTAGGGATTCACCATAATCAGGTGGAGCATAAGTTAAAGTGGCAAAAATGGATAGTTCTTATATATCTTGAGACATAGAGGAGAAGAGAGAAGTCAAAGTGTCACAAAGACACTTGTCAAGTCGAGAAATGGAGTTAGTTTTTTAGGAAAATAGGATGTGGGATGAACCATGCAAGGTTAAAAGGAACAAGTGTATCTCCAAGTCATGAAAATCTTGCAAAGTGGCATGAAAGTTATCATTCTAGCTAAGAAAACTACCTTCATGATTTGGACCTATTTGAACATCCCAAAAATTATTAGGGATAGGTATTATTATTTTAATTAAGGGTAATTCTTTCATACATGCCTATCCATGAATTTTTTATAGTCCTGGTTATCTAAAATCTTTCCAAAATGAGTTATCACCATCTACTATCCAAATAACTCTTCTTTCATGTACCTTACACACTTGGACTTAAAAAAGGTATCAATTTTACATTAAAATACATGAGATAAAGTGAGTGACATGTGTAAATACACTCTATTTCCTTAGATTAATTGGGAACGCCTTAAAATTTTCTTACATGAAGTTTTTCATCCTACTCACTAGCTTGGTAATTATGCCAATTTTGACTGGCTGAGATGAAGCAACTGGTTGAAACCTTCTACAACCTACAAAATACATAAAACTATCAAGAAAAACCTATTTTTCACTCCATCCATACAATTTTGTATAGGTTAAAATCATGGGGAGTATAATGAGAGATTCTCCTACAATTTTCAATCATCTTTTTGGGAAAACTATGTCATTAGAGTATCTTTCCATCTCCATTTCCTTAAACTAGTCACTAGGAAGGGTTTGTAAGGACTTAAGCCTATTTTTTATCTTGAAGTTTGTTCATAATGTTGGGACATTGAATCTACAAAAAAATTACACTAGAACATATTTCAAGACCTTTATCAACTTCCCCTAACTCCTTATATTCCCATTCATAATTTCAAGGGAGATGTGAGCATCCAAAACTGTCCTATCAATCTTGTTTTCACATTTCACATAGGTTTGAGTTGTCTTTAGGTCAAAAATGGATTTACATAAAAAATTTCAACCCTAAAAAACTTTAACACATCTATCTCCATCATAAAAACATGTTTCAATAGGGTATAAATCTCATCTCAAGGTGGAAGTGACCATGACTCTCCTTTTGGCTTCTAAGCCTAAACCTTGTTTAACAAGCCTATGTTGGTTTAAAACCCAAACTTAGCTTATTATGTTTTATAATTTACTAAAATAGATTTAAAACCTCTTACTTAACCCTTAAAACATTTTACAATCAATCATAAATCTCACTAAGATCTAGAAGTAAAAGTGGCTAACTATTTGGCTTATAGGCTTTAATTCTACCTACTAGGTTTGACTACAACCTTAGAATTTTAGACCTCCTTGTTTACTTACCTCCTTATATGTGATTTTTTCATATTTTAATAGGTTATATCCAACTCAAAATAACTCTTTCTAAGGTCTCTTTAGCTTTTGGTCTCATATTTCTACCTTATTCTCCAAAATTGTAGGTTTTGTGCCTAAGTGGAGTACCCTCTATCTGAGACAAAATAGAGGAAACTTACCATATTTTTATAGGAAAATTTATCATTTTAAGATATTTTAAAAGAAATATTTATTATATATACTAAAATTTATCTCTTGGTTAGGTCATATGACCTACTAATTCTTCAAATAACCAAATAGACTTGTAGAGAAGGAAGATTGTGCAGGGTTCCATGATATGGACTATGCCTTACTTGTTTAGAGCTGATTTATTATATTTTATTCAATAATTATAGTGTAATTATTTATTTTAAATTTTTATTAATGTGTTATATCCTTCATTAATCCTTCCCACCTCTCACATGTGCCTCATACTATTTTCCTAGTCAAGACTGTGTTACCTTACCTAACTATGTTTTACTTTTAGAGGGGACACATGTAGGTTATATTTCATGAATAAAGATTGATATAAGTGTTTTAAAACTCTATATAGTCCCTTAGGATCATTTAACACCTATTTTGATCCATTATTCACTTCCATATACACTGCCAATGCTTATATAATTAAATAAACTTACATGTTGTCTCAGTTAACCACAATCAACTGTGTTAGGGAGAGTGACATCTTGTAGGTGAATATTATTATTTTAAAGCAAAAAAACATTCTTATACCTCATTATAAAATTATAATCACCTTATATTTACCAATATTTATGTTTTCATGCCTAAGTTTTTCTCATGGATGACATAGAACTCATTGTTAGCAATAGGTGCTTATTTTCATGGGAAGGACATCTCAAGGTGTTTCTCTTATAAAAAATTAACATTATAACCTCTCCTTATTCATTTAAAATTTGAAAAATGTTCATAATATACTCTAGGTTACTATTCACCTAGGTTCATTAGAAGGAAAACAGCTTTTTAAACTTCCACCTTTGGTTGGTTATAGGTGTTTGCCTAGGCCTGTGTACTAACTGAAGGTGTGTATAGGAAGAAAACACAATGTATCATTCTCTTTAGGTGACATTTATTCTCTTTGAAATTAATTTTCACATAATAAGGTTTTTTAAACATGAAAAAATTCGTTTGATTTCCAATTTGGTAAATAAAGTTGCTCAAGGACTCAACTCTTGTAGATATTATTGCCTGAGATTAGTGTCTAAAAAGGCAACTTTGAGCTTTCAAATTACTACCTTCCAATAACTGTATACCCTTAAAACTTTGTATATATCTTCTCCATGCTAGAAGATGTAATTTGGGGTATTTTATAGGCATTAAATTTTTTTGAAACCATGTTATATTCTATCCACAAAAATGATAGGTGTTCTATTTTCTCTTTTTGGGGACTAAAGCCCTGAATATAGCCATTGGGTCTTAGGTAGATTCTCACTTATTATTATATCAATATCACACCTAAAATAAGGTTGGATATTCTTCAATGCATTATATGTCATCAAAAATTCTCTCAACCTATTTCATGTTCTATAGATAATCACTTTTAAATCTCTTCCAAGTCATCTATAGGTGGATATTTACACATGGATAGGCAATAAGGAAATTTCAAGTAGTGAAAAAGAGATACATTATGTTAATCAGTTTTAAACCTATTTAAAATATTTTAAATGTAATATTCACAATCTAAGGATCTGAAATAAGTGTCAACACATCCTATTCAACATGAATTTATCTTCCAAGCACCTATAGGTAAGCATGTTCATGGTGATTGTGAGCATATGTTGCACATGATTGTAATAGTATTGGTTTTACACTATTTAAGAGATATAAATTATTTTATCCCATTTATAAATACACATCAAGTATAATTATACCTCTAATACACCTAATTTATCATGATATACATCTTCATACACATTACTTCATGTAAGAAAGGGCAAAGAGTTAGCTATGAGCATGACAAAGACTAAAATTTGGATCCAATAATGATGTTATTAGACTCGACATGAAGTTAATATGATAAATATGGCATTGAGAAATTAGAAACATCACATCACATTAATATGAGGCTTTTTCTAAGAACCAACCATTTTACAAACAAGGATCTTTGACTAAAGCCTCACATGGTGAGACCTTCCTGCAATATGAGATAACTTACCCATAAAAACACCATGAAACATGAAGATAAAAATGTAGAGAATATATAAATATATCCTAAATCCTATAGAGTCAACATCACAAAATATTTTACAAAAACTTGTCCAAAATTGAGCAAAACCTATAGGGTACATCAAAAAACAAGCAAAAAAACATAGTTAACTTCATGAGGATGGTTCATAAAGCACATGCCACCATTATTATACAACAAAATGTTAAATTAAATTTGAATAGTTTATAATAAACCCTAATAACATTTTTTCCTAAAATCTCTCATGTTGACCATACCAAGTATAAACCTGAAGACTACTTTTGCTTGTCAAACCTAGTGGAAGGAGAGATAAGTGGTTTTGTACATTTTTTTGAGTTTATGATCAAATTGATCACTAAATTGTGTGGAATACTAAGGTATACTCCTAAAAAATATCCAATAGTATAAGTATATATAAGTCTATATAACTTAAGAAAACTCCTTTTTTCTCAAGAAAACTACCCTTTTTTTAGGAACCTAGCACTTTTTAGTTAGTTTTAGTTACTTAAGACATAAGAGGACACATGGGACATGACATCATCCATTTAAATATTTAAATTTCCATAATAGGCCACACAAGTCATTAAATTCCCCTTATAAGGACTAAAATAACTAATGACCAAGGCTAATATGACATGAAATCACACTAAATAACCTATAATACACCTTTTCACCAAATGTTAGACCCCCTAAAAATATAAAGACCAACTTTTTACCTATAGGGGCCCTAATTTGACATATAAGGTCAAATTTAGTCAATAACTACTTGCACACCTGGAGACACCCATCACACACTTCTAGATAAAGATTTGAGATTCCATACCTTTGGGAACCCATATATCATATAAGCCATTTTAGTCCTACTTTTCCTTAAGGCAAAAACTAAGAAAACTAAGAGCACTAAAAAATGTTCAATTGGCACATACATACCTTTGGACCTCAAAAACATGTATAGCACACCAAAAATAAATACACAAACCTTTTTAAGCACCAAACATTTTTGTCATTTTCATCAATCTCATTATGCCACTTAGAACCACCCAGTCTGACTCTATATTATACATCCTTCATAAACCTCTAAAACATGGTCATGAACTTGTTGATCCCCCTTAACTAAATACTATTGATTGTCATTATCATATTGAGCACACAAACTTGTTTCTCCACTAAAAGGTTTCTCTTAAGAAGTATAGATAGAGACATATTATATACCTCAATGCTCTAAAACAAAAATAACTCCTCATATTCCATCTCCTCATTACTCATTTAATATTTTTTATTTTTCTTCTTCTTATTTGGTTGAAGAGAAACAACTTCTTCATCTACTAAAACATTATCCTTTTAATCTATATCGAATTAATAATACATGGAGATAATATAGATTCATTACTTACCTTTTCATATGAAGAATCTTCTTTGTAGCTTGGAATATCATTATTAGGCATAGATAATCAATGTTATTTACATGATACATGCTCAATAACAACAATATGTTCACTTAGATCCATACATACCTCAGGAATGACCTCAATCAACACCTTGGTATTCTCCTTGAGCCTAATTTATTCATTATCAACATGAGCAAACAATGAGACCTCTTGGTACTCCAAATTTCAAAGTATTTTCCACCATAACAAATAGATTACTTGGACCTATAGTATCATCATGACTCACACTTTTCACCTTTGGCTTCCATGTGTTAACTTTCCTTCTTCCTTAAACTCTAGGAGACTAATTAAATATTTTTTTTATTGTAGGCCTTTACTTTTAGAACCTAACAATGTGACCTCTCTGTTCATAATTGTATCACACCATACTTATTACAAGAAATTTATCTTTCCTTACCTTATTCATATATAAATATTCAATATGTCCTATGTCATTATAAATAAAACAACCTCCCCTTTTTGAACAGGACACACCCTATCAAATCTTATGTGGACAATGGTTTGCAAAGTGTCCCACATCAAGACAATTAAATCACTCAATTTTTTTCACACCTTTTGATTGACAACCCCTGTCATAGTCCCATGTAAATTCATTTCTAATAGGTCTCTTTCACTCTATAGACCTATGCATTAATTTATTACATGTATAATAGTAACCATTGAATCTTGCATACCTCATGGAATTTGGTTGTCTGATATGATTTATCTTCACTCTTTCAAAACCTTCATTATTTATCTAATGTTTTTTCTTCAAAGTATGATTGTCCTAGTTTACATTAGTCTTCACCTTGTCTTGAGTTACATTCTTTTATTATTATTCATATCTAAGACCAATTATATCACTATCATGATTTTTACCACTCAGGATATTATCTAGATCACATGAGCTCTTTTAAAATCTCAAAAATGTCTTCACCTTACTAGCTATCTTTTCTACCTTAGATTTAAAAGATTAATTTTTATAAATATACCTTAAACATTTGTCTTCATTAGCCTTTAGGATTGTAGACATAATTTACAATTGACAACTAAGATGCTTGATCACATCTTCATGCTCCTTGGCATCTTCATTTAATATTTCCTCATACACACTAAATTTATCTTCATATCCTTGAGCTTAGATTTCATCTTATTATTTATCTTATTCTCAATCTTTAGTTCTTAAAGAACATTCATTAAAATAGTCTCACAATCTACCTCATCTAAATCACTCCAAGTAGACTCCTTTTGATGTGAGAAACTTCCTTCCTTAGCCATAAGTAGAGATTCATACTTAGTAAGACCAACATCATCATAATCATATTTTGAGTCATTGTCTTTACTCTCATTTGATGATCTGCAATCTTCTTTAATTTAGTGACTATTCTTGTTTTTGTAGTTCTTGTTGTTAAAATTTATGAATTCTTTCTTCATGTATGTCTTATTTTCAACATCTTGTCATTCATCAACTCTATTCTCATGATTTTGAGGGCACTTACAAGTAAAATTTCCTATCTCTCCACAATTGAAACTTTTGAAGAGTAGTTTACCCTTATTGTCTATGAGCTAGTGTTAAATTTCTTAGTAATCAAATCAATTAGTTCATCATCATCAATACCAGATATGTCATTGTCTTAATATTTATTCCTTTGAAATTATTCTTTGTCTTCATTTCAATCTTGAAATATATTCCATTCTTTGGTGCTATATCATCATTCTTTCTGATCTCATAGGTAGTAAAGGTGTCATGCAACTGATCCATCTTCAACTGAGTAAGATCATTACTCTCTTTTATAGCAGATAATTTAAGATGAAACTTGGGAGAAAGAAACCTTAATACATTTTAAAAATATTAGTCTCTTCAATATTCTCTCCAAGGCCTTTGATGATGTCCACAATCTCATCAACTATGTATGAAAAGGATGCCACATTATCTTCTTCATCCATATTGAGACTTTCAAATTGCTTTCTGTGAGCCTATAACTTAGCAAGATTAACTTTTGAATATAATTCATAAATAGTATTAAATTTATCCCATATTTCCTTATTATAAGTGAAATGAATTGATTTTGTGAACTTATTTTCTATAAGACTACAAGTGATGGCATTCATTTCCTTAGGGTTGTTCTCAAAAAATTTCTTGTATAAAACACTAGATGGAGGAGTAATAGGAGCAACATAACCATCCAAAATTTATTTCCATACATCAAAACCTAAGGAAATAATATAGGTATTCATCATAACACTCAAAAATTCATAGTTTCATCCATTGAACATCAATGATTATTTAGCAGAGAAACCATCTTACACATTTTGACTAGCCATTATACTTTGGATCACTTTCAAGCTTATCAAGCCCTTAATAAAGGACCTCACTCTAATATTAATTTTTTAAGGTATAATCATTGAGAAGAGGGGTGAATCAATTATACCAAATGATATAACCTCAATTCTAATCTTTATAAATACTTAACTAGTTACCACAAACATTCATGAAGCATACATATCATTCATAACAATAAGCAAGAGAGATAATGCAAGATCAATCACATAACACATGACATACATAAAAAAACCCTCTTGGGGAATAAAACCTAATAAAATATACAATTTGACTACTATCATATAATAACATGATCCAATTTAGACCATCTATAAATGATCAAGGAACTACAATCCCTATTTAGTGAGACTATAATCCCATAAGGTGTTGCCACACCTATCTAGTTGAGCTACAATAACAACTAGACCTTTTAGTAAGTTTTATCTTACAAGGAGGATAAAACCACCTTAGATGTTGAGATTCCAAAATAACACCTATGAACACATCCACCTATAAACTAATGTCAAAAACACCTGATGATTGACCTATGCTTATCACACTTTACCTTTGCTCACACTCAAATAACAAGCGCATAACTTTGCCAACGTAATTATGACTAATAGGTCATACAAATATTCCTCAATCTATTTTATTTTTTATCTCATCCTCAAAGCATTCCACCCCTCCTTCATTCCATAAAACAAATACCAATCTCTTTCCAGTCACTCCTTAGTCTCTCATACGAAGTCTCTCTCTTAAAGTCTAGAACCCATCATCTTTGGTTCCACTATTTATAGAGTAATATTGATAATCATTACCTTGGTCAACCATTAGGGATGTCTTATCCCTAAAATCATCTCTTACATGAAGTCATGTCTCAACATAATCTTCATAGGTTAGTCATAGCATCTATGAGTCATCCTTAATGAGTTACACCTTTTAATAAGGCCCTTATATCCCTTATAGGTCTCATGTGAACCCATTCACTCCTTTAATAATCCCTCAAGAAAAAAAAGAACATAAGACCACTTTGAAATACATGGGTATACTCCTTATGTCCCCTTTTTCATCCATAAATGATCATATTCAACTTATCTCACCTATTCATATGCTCAAACAACTCAAACACTGACTTGGTGCACATAGTCACCATGAATAAGCACATATTCAACTTCTTAAGCATTGTTCATACTCAATATAGATTGATCACACATCCAAAATCTACACACAACATCCTCATGGAGTCTAAAACATGTTATAATATATAATTCATCATGAGAAATATAATCAACATCAATATAGGCTTAAATATCCTTCTCATGTCACTTGTAGAATAAGCATGAATGCATATTCAACTTTTATGCTTAATATCTATGGCTGTACTCACTTCTAAATATTCAAATTAGGTTTATTAAATGCACCATAGAATCTTCTTCATATTTGATTTGTACAACACCAAAAAAAATTAATGTTATCAAAATATAGGGTCAAAATATAGATATTTTGTTTTTGCCTATGTTAAATTCAAATATTTGAATATCAATGGTCATAGTTAACCTTCAAACACAATGCTCAAATCTCATGAAATCTTAGCTTAGATCAAATACACACCTCTTGATAAATATTTAACATATAGTCTACCAATGCCAAATGTTAAACCTTAATCATGTTGACCTCATCTTATCCAATATGGGAAGTTTTACTTAATGCACTCCATTGATTTATATGGATCAGGTCTTGTCTTTATCAATCAATGCCTACCATTAGATCAAACTATATGAACACCTACTCACCATTTCATTATTATCATGTACCTTTGCTCAATAGTTAAACATCATGCACCTATCCTCATCTCTATAGTTCCTAAATTCTTTGAGAAACATGCACCATTGATCTTTCTTGATTTTTAACTCATTCAAAAGTGACTATGTATGGGAACCCTTTCAATATGCCTGAGTAGCCATTTTTTCAACTCAATAACTTCTTTTACACTTACTCGCATGATGTATTTCAACTAGATGATCTCCTCACATAGGACAATCCAACCATGTGAGATATAACTCCTAAATCCTTTGCATATGAAAGATATATCACCATTAAAGTACCTTTTGAAAATCTTCTATCACAGAGCCAAATATGTCAAAACTTTCTTGAGAGTCCAACATTAAACACCATAAATTTTGCCATGCTTTAGTGAATGATCTAGAATTTAGTGCAATAACTATGCTCAAAACTAAATAAACCCATATGATCAGTTTATCTTAACACCTTCAAACATGAAAAACATAACATCATCTAGATGCTCGCTTGGCTCTTTCTTGTCTTATGTAAATTTGGCTAAGTATGCAAAAACCCATTCAAACTACCCAGGAGCCCAACTTTGAATATGTGTATCTTTTGAGATGTTACATTACATGATTTGAAAATTAGTTTAAATAAACTAGGAACAAAAATTAAAAAAACCATATGATTATTTTTTCTTATCACCTCCATACATGAAAATTTTGACCTCATCAACATGTTTACTCAGCTCTTTCTAGCCACATTGTAAATTTGGCTAAGTATGGGAAAATAATGAATTCTGATTGAGAAGCCAACATTGAACCCTAATATATTTGAACACACTTAGATACATGAATTAATATATGACTCATAATAAATAGGGAGTACAATGATCATAACCATATGAGCAACTACCCTTGACTCATTCCCATGTGGTAATGGTAACATCATAAAATTGCCTAACTAGATTTTTTGGCTTTCAACCCAAAGTTCCTAGATGAGAACTATGATCAACCAAATGAATTATAATTATGAAAAAAATATCTCCAAAAATAGATAGAATTTTAAGGACCACTTTCACATGTTCAAATCACCATACTCATCCCTGATCCTCTCTAGCCATGATAATACTAAAAATCAACCCACCATAAATAAAGTACACTAGAAAAAGCACATTGCACACTTTGTAATTGTCACATAATATATAAAATCACTTCATCCACTCAAAAATAAAATTCTATGCCATCATCATGATCCAAAAATGTAATCTTATTATCAAACTATTCTTGAAGTCTCTTTTGGTTTCTTGAGGAAAACTTAGCTTCATTTTCAAATAAGTGTGCAATGTGTTTGTCACTATCAAAAAATTTCTAAGACACTTAATTATTAGTTATGGAAGGTATAACAATTATATTTATGTGGTATTTTTTTCCTTATTCTTTTATGGTTAGGTGTATCAAATGATGCTCCTATAGCACCTAGTCTATCAACATGATTATACTGCTCTCTTGGGATTGAATGTATGTTGAATGCATTAAAGTCTTAAATAAAATACCATACACTATGATTATAGGAATTAATAAAAGGGTTCTTTGAAATAACAACATTTTAAACTTGATTCATAATCAATTCACTATCTTCATATACTTATAGATTCTTTATTCCTTTTTCCCTTGCCCATTGAAGACCATGAATCAAACCTTCATACTCAGCCACATTGCAAGTGTAAATGAAATCAAACCTATATGAAAAATATTATTGTTAGTTAGATGTGGAAACCAACATAACACCAGATCATATACCAATCTTACTTATTGATCCATAAAAAAAATCTACATTCCATCTTTTTCACCCTCCTCTTTGGTGAGTGAAGGTATTGGCATTTCTTCCTCATGTAAGAAATACACTCCTAAATCAGTTTCCTCCATGAAAGAATAAGGATCAAGTACATATGTGGTGATACCATACTCATAAAGAATCAAATTAGAAATGCCTTCAATATTATAAGAAGCACCATCATCCATAATAGACTCTTATTTATCATTGATGACATATTTCAAATTGCAACTTGCTTCAACATAGGGTTCAATATGAAATTTAGAAAGTGGTTGAGTCCTTAATGTTGCATTTGATCCATACCTTATATTTAAGGCCAAGAAGGTTCAATAAGTTAAGAGGTAGCCCCATATCTTAGTTGTGAAATCCCTTGAGAGGCATATAGCAAAATGGGTAGGCAAGTCAACAACTACAATATCTATGAGGATGGAGAAACTAGGACAATCATGAAATAAAACCTTTAACCCTTTGATCAATCCTACCAAATATTTAGGTGTACCATCCAAAAAAATCACCTCCTTACTATTTGGTTCATATTTTAGACCCAATTTTTTAGCTACAAGCTTGGGAATCACTAATGTGCTAATTCCACTATCAACTATGTAGTTACAAACAAGTTTATCCCCCATAATAAGAGTGAGGTATAAAGGTGGTGGCTAATAAATTTTTTTATAATATTTTATAATGTTATTATGAGCATGGGTAATATTAGCATTCCTATGACCATGATTTGGTGATGGATGACTAACATGGATAGTGGATAGCTATTTTTGCAAAATCTTCTTTTGGCTAGGTATATGAAGGACATCCCAAAGAGAAATGGATGTCTTATAATTATTTAATGAGTCCAAAAATTTTAGAGTATAAATGCCTAATTTTTATTGATCCCTTAGAATAAATTAAGTGCTTAGAACTTGATGAAATGAAGCACCTTGATCAGACTTTCCAACATTCTAACTTGATAGAGATGTAGGTTTTGTAGGGATTGCCATGCTTGTAGTCATGTTTTTATACCTTTTACGAAGATTAGATGAACATGTAGGTAAACCATTAGAATATCATAAATCCTTTCATTTATATCTAGTATTGTCAACAATTGAATTTCCTTTATTAAGCATAAAATTTTCTTAAACTAGGAAGTTGGTGAAACTTACTCATTGAGGCTACCAACTTTCATTTTTTTGCATGATGACTTCATCTTCTACTGATAGTTGAGGAGTGAATCCTCCTTGAGTAACTATATATTACTCTCCACCCTCATTAGCATCCACAAATTGACCCTTTTTACATTCTAATAAATTATCTCTTCTAACTTCTTAGGAGTAGTCCTTGGCTTGGTGTTAGCATTGGGAAACTAGGCAACATCTAGGGTATCAAAAAAATATTTTTAAGTAGAGGCATAGAAAATATTAGATGTAGCTTTCCTTCTTGAATGAGTCCATTCCCATCTCTAATATCAAGGTCATATTTTTTGGGTAGAGTGAAACCACCTATGGATTGTATCATGATGGCCATATTAGTACCAATGGACCTAAATTATGTAGGAAACACAAAGCTAGTAGGTGGTATCATGAGAGGAGGAAACCTATACCATGTATTTTTTAATCTCTCATTAAAATCATGCATTATTTCCTTATGAGATCTTTGGATCACATTGAGATGGTGGATTATTGAAATGTGGTCACTCTTATCTTCAAATCTTATTGTTAAATACACTCTAATATCATCCTAAGTTATGATGCAACCATCAGTGAAAGACTTTACCAATAAAGTGTTTTCCTTCTAAGAAACATGGTAAGGAGTCTAATATAAATATTAACCTTAGTGACATTTTAAAAACTATATAAGTTTTACATATCCCTAATGTGCTCACTAGGAGTGGCATGGCCTTCATCATTGAATGTAATAAAACTCTTTGTAGCATTAGGGGGGATGTCATCATATGCATCAAGATGAATTGGATTTTTAGCGTTAAAGGCTGAGAAGGCATGTTGCCTAACCATGTTTTATTTAATTTATTCTTCACTTGCTTGGTATTCTTATCTAGAGAAGTCCTCTTACTCTTCAAAGGGTATAATATGTTGAGGGTATTGAAATTAAAGAGGGAGTTAAGGTTGAAGAGGTGGATTAATGGGGTTAAAAACTATACTAAAATATTACTTAGTAAGTACCATGAAGTATGAGAAAAAATATATGACAAAAAATATTTTCCAACCATATTTTACCTTAAATGGAGTTGTCAAATGCTAAGTATCACACCATATTCAACTGATGTTGTCAAGACTAACATTCACCTTGATAAGTTGTCTTTAGGATAATTGTCCCACAGGGCATGCCATAACTATTGGCACCAAATATTCCACCCTATAGGAGGTTTTTAAATCCTAATAAAATATATTGGAAACATTTAAATACATCTAGGCCTATGGGTTTATTTTAGTAGAGGTAGATCTCTAGGATTAAAGGATAGCTCTCTGAATTGACCTTTAAGTGTTTATCACCTCTTATAACTAATTGATTATGTGAAAAAGGGTATAAATATGAATAAAATTAGACTATTATAAGGGGTTGATACACTGTGACAATATCTACAAGATCATCATACTTATTGCACTAAGAAACTTGACCTAAAACACTAGCTTCAAAGTCCTAAGATAATTTAAAATTAGTATTTCAATATGAAGGTGATATGCATAAGACAAATCAAGTTAAGTAGACCAAAGGTCATATTTTAGGCTCTAAGGAAACTTGAAAACTTTATGGAAACAAAAAACACTAGATACACTCAATATAACCTATTATAATGAGAGCTTCTTACAACAAACATGAAAGGACAAAGAGAAGATAAGGATAGTTGTTTATCACTTGACCTCACCATCTATCACTTTGCACACTTATAGAAGATGTTTATGAACTCAAAAATAGATTAAATATATTATTTAAAGGTAAATTACAACATTAAAACTAGTATGGATTTACCATACTAGGTGTGGTATTACAAACCAAGAGCCAAAATGGCCAATACTTATAAAATGTGAGAGAGGAGAGAGAAGAATGAATCTCAAGACTCAAAATAACAAGTGTAAATTAGAGAGATAAGGTTAAATATATAGATTAATGAAGTATTAAATATACCATGAAATGTATCTTTGGACAAATTTCTCTCTAATCATGAAAACTCCTCAAATCTAGCGTAGGATTCTTCAAATTCCTATTTGGAAATCACCTTCATCATTAGCTTTATTTGAGCACTCCAAAATAGACTAGGAACAATTTTCACATTTGAAATATTATGGGTGGGTTAATAAAAATGTCCAACATGCATTTCATCTATCCCTAATCATTAGTATTCTTCTAGATAAGTGTTCTCACTATCTACAGTCCTTGCCATCCTTCTACTTATTCTTTACACTTGTCATTGAAATGATCTTCAGTTATAAAAAAAATCCATATAGGGGATAATATGACACTTTTAAGAGTATTTATGTCCCTAAATCCATTATTCAGACCTTAAAATTCCTCCTAATTAAAGGTTTCACCTTTTCACATGGTAGTCACCTTCCATTCACTATGACAATTTGGACTTCCTAAAGTGAAGGAGTTAACATATGTACTTATGTGATTTTATGAAGAAATAAATTAACATGAGGGGTAATATTGGGTCACACTTAGTCTCCAAAAGTTATTCTTATCTTTCAACTCTCCCTTGGACCTACAAAAGATCCAAAACTATCAAGAAAACTAATTTTGTACCTTATTTTTAAAAATAGGGTGCAAGCCATATTAATGGGAAGGATTATGGGGGAGTACTTTACAAGTAAAAATAAATTTAAAATTCATAAAATCTCATTTGTATACATTTCCTTCTTCATTTTTTTCATTAGATCATTAGCAAGGGTTTTGGAGGGTTTTGAGTGGTTTTGACCCTTAAGGATTATTCATAAAATTTTGAATTTTAATCTTCAAAAAAAATTTACTAGAACCTTGGTTGGGACCCTATTAAACATATCCTAAATCCTCAAGTTCCCATTCTAAATTTTTGTATTGGTTTGATCTTCTTAAGATGGCTTTTTGAGCCCTTCCCTGCATTCTATGTAAGCTTGAGGTGAAAATGGTCATGTTTGGCCAAAATATGATGAGTATATATAAATTAATGGATCTAAAAAACTTAATAATTCCCCATGAAAGTATTTAAATTAACTTTAAGTCTCATTTGTCCCTATAAGTAGTATTATCCCTCCAAATGGAATTTAGGCCTAGTCAAGGCCTAATAGGCCTAATTATACCTTTATGGGTTTAGGCTACCATGTCTTTCCCCTATAAATCATGAGGCCTTATTAATGTTCATTCATGTTAGAAACAACTATTCTACCTATCTTTTTAATGTTATAAATGTCCATGACACTTCCCCTTATCATTTTCATACTAAGCCTATAGGGTGTATCTTTGTAGGAGTGCCCTTTATTTGAGATAAATTAGAGGGCACTTCCCCTATTATCTCAAGAAAAAAAATAATATGAGAGGATTGGAAAAGTAATGGGGACATTATGTATAAAATTTTAGGTTTGGATCACACTTTTTGCATTTTCAAAGAATCAAGTTTTTTAAGATAGATTTTCAGACATTGGTTGTGTACCAAATCTACGTATGGAATATAGGTTTTAGGTTAGATCCTTCCTTTATCTATTTTCATGTGATGAGAATATCGTGAGGTTGTCTTTATTAATTTTTAATGTGTGCTCTTTTAGTTCCCAAAATTTCACTGAGGTAATTGGGCCCTTGTCAAAATGAAAATGACTATGTCCTTATCCTAAGTTCTATCATTAGATGTTCGGTCCAAGGTCAAGTTCATATGAGAATTTGATAAGTCATAATTTGGTCTTTAAATGGTGAATGTATCTTTCACTTAGACTTTTTCAATATTTTTTACATGAACACAATATCCAATGAAAATAGGTTTTTGGGATTTTTATCTCAAACAAAAAGTCTAAAGACTTATTTCCATCAGACATTCTATTTTCTACAAAAGGTTTGAAGGAATTCAATGTCTTGCCCAATTCCCATTTGCATCAAGTTAAGAGTTTTTAAAAAAATATGAAGGGTCATTTCTTTTGAACATTTTGTCCACAATAAAATTTTTATAAGGTAGTTTCCCTTCAGGCATTTTACCCATGCAAAAATCTTGAAATAAATATAGAGTCTTATTTTGTTTTGGCCAAAATGTATGTGAAAAAAATCTAAAGGGAAATTACCCTTAGGAAAAAGTGTAGAGGTCCAATTTATTAGGAAAAATAGATAAGTCCAAATTCCTTCAATAAAAGTGTAGGTTCTAGTTATTTCAGACCTTTTTTCTATGGTAAAAAGTTTGAAGGGCACTTTCGCTTTAGGCATTTTTCCCATGGCAAAAAATATGGAACTAAAAGTCTAAATTCCTTTAGAAAAGGTCGATTCCTTATTTTTTTGGACTTTTTATATTTATATAAAAAAAATTTAAGGACACTTACTCTTCAGGAATTTTACTCATGACAAAATGCTTGACAAAAGCATTTTATTTTGATGAAAATCATAAGTCCAAATTCCTTTGGCAAAATTCCAAAGTTCCAATTCCTTTGGTAAAAGTGCAAAGGTCCAATTCCTCTAATAAAAGTGAAAAAGATAAATTTCTTTGAGGAAATTATTTTGGATAAAATTTTTGAAATAAGTATTATGATGAATGGAAAAAATACAAATGACAAAATCTTTTGGGCATCTTGCCCACATGAAAATTTTGATAAACCTCAAATCTCTTAGGAAAAGTATGATGTCAAACTCCTTCAGGGAAATTATCTTGAACATTTTATCTGTGACAATTATCTTGATAGAATTCCTAAAAGGATTATTGTATAGAAGGAATGTCGAAGATAGATTTTTATAAATAAATGGTGTGGGACAATTATGCTAAAGATAGAGAAGTTGAAGATAAAAGGTTTGAGAAAATTATTCTAAAGACCAAAAGGTTGATGAAAGGAAGAATGCTGAAGAAAAAATATCTACTAAGAAAAGTCTTGATGAAATTTATAAATTTGCATAGGTGATGGTCTCATAGACATTTTTTGACAAATGCATGGACATTATTATTAATGAATGGTAAATAGCCATTGAGATTTAAATGTTTTAGGATGTTTATGTGAGCATCAAATTTAGGCCCAATAAAGTAGCTATTTATTTTCAAATAGGAGCATGAGATGTTGTCATGTGGCATGATGATACTCAAATCAATAGAGACTACTTGTAAGGTTCACAAGAAGGCCACAAAACTACCAAGTGGCACATCCTTAGGGCCAAGTGTAGGTGGTATCCAATGACATTCGACTTGATGGATTGTAATATGATGATGCACATTTGATAGGATAAAAATATCTAATGATGTGAGGGCATAATTAAAAAGCCATTACATGGTCATAGGCTAAATATTGAGCATATTCCTAGAGATCGATGGTACACATTCAAGTCTACATAATCTAATCCATAAATCATATTAAGTTGAGACTTTTTAATGAAGCCCAAAATGAATGTAAGACTACCACTTGGAAATAGATATTGAAATTGATAGGGATGATAGAGTAGGATGTAGATAACCCAAGGGGCTACCAAGTGGTACAACCTGAGGGCCAAAGGTAGCTGGCAACGAATACCACTTGATCTTCTAGATCAAGATTGATGGTTCATGGTGATCTATGCACATAGATCCAATGGAAAAAACCTATATGGATGTTTTAAAGGGTATACATGGAAATTTTATAGTGAAATGTGTCACAATCACAATGAGACAACCATAGACACATGGTTCATGTTCGTTCAAATGAGTAGATCTAATGGTGCAAGATGATCGTGGACATTTCAATGAGGTTTAACTATGTATGGAGACAAGTGATGTCAAGGCCAATGTAAAGTAGGGATATTGGTGAAGTAAGTGACATGGAAATGCTTCTTTGGCATATATGTCATATAAATAACATGACCTTATGCAATTTAACTAGTAGAACTTTCACCATTGATAGCTAGTTCACATAGAAAATTTGTGAAAGAGACCAGGATTTACCCAAGTAAATCAAAAATTAAGACTAATGCATTTTTGCATTAAAATAATATGAGGGAAGACTTAAAAGGCTAGATGTGAAAAAGGAAAATTTAAAAAATGAAAAATGTGAAAGGCAAGTTGGACCTAATATGTAAAAATTAAAAAGTGACCTAAGTCTTTCACATTGTTTCATTATTGTGCATGTTCCTCCATGGGTGAGAAGCTATAGGTTTGCAACTCCACGATGGGCCAATCTAAAGAATATCTCTTGAGTATCCATGGATCTAGAATAATCCTATGGAATAATTGAAAGATCAAGTTGTTTCATGGCATACATAGAGGAAGAGGAGCCATCTAGAAGGTTTTAGTTGTGCAAGCAAGTGGTTTAGGGCATCTTTGGGCAATTCCACATAAAGAAAAAGTTTATTTAGACCTATACAACAAATACTCTCCTTTTAACTCATGTGAAAGGTATATCCCACCATAAAATTAGAAGTTTGTTGTAAATCTTCATCATTCCTTATAGAGGCATTTAAAATAATGATTTTTCTTGTACATGGATGAAGATTTCAGGCATGACAAGGGAATATTCTACATATAGATGCATCTTGGTAGACTTGAAAGTTTATTTTCACTTTTGATAGTTACAACCCATAGTTCTAGAGCTGAAAATTTTATAAATAGGGGGGGTTCTCCTCTATTCAAGGTTGTTTTTGGTTGTTGGTTATCATAGGTCATTGTTTTAGGCATCCATTTTCTCTAATTCTAGGTTCTACATTTTTTTTTTGTGATCAACTACTATGTGTATATTTTATCTCCCTTGATAAGGTGGTTTTAGTTGTACAACCATTATCAAGATTTTGGAGCATGTTTATCTCTCCCTTGTCAAAAGAGAAATCTCACCATTATTGTGCCCATGGTAGCATTTTGAAGTATTTATGTTTGTAATATCTCCTTTCAAGTTAATTAAAATTATTTTGGTTCTTTGTTGTTTCCTATTGATGAAGTATAGAAACCTATTTTGCAAATATTGTTGACTAAATATTTTGTTCTATGCCCATTACTGGTTGTCATTTTGGGTTTTGATATGGATTATTACTCCCATTTTGCATTATTTTATAATTTATTGTTGGAGAACTTTCTAGGGCACCTTAGGTTTATGAATTCAATGAGGAAAGGAATTTGAAAGATTAGTTTAAATGTATGTTCTAGTTTCTCAGGGATCATATTATATTTAACAGTATCTTATATTTGAGGTTTTGATACATCTTTGATAAGAAATATTGTCATGAAATACTACAAGATACCCTACTATTTGGAAGCCACCAACACATCAACCTCCATTTTATACTTATCTAACTTGTCCTACCCTATCTTACCCTAAAAATAATACACCCATTGCATCTTATAAGTTTTATTTTCCTTGAAAATGCATAAGATATTACATATTTGTGTTTTCAATGTGTAATTTAAATCCTAGCATTGTATTCTTTTATTTTAACCCTTTTATTGTTGAAGATTCTTTATAATGAATATTATAGTCACAATTTCATATATCTTTAGTAACTTGTATATGGATTAGAGCATTTGTACATTTTGTGTGACAACCCTTCATGGGTGAAGTGTGAAAACTTAGTTATGCCCTAGTCATATATATTCCCTGTGCCAATAATCCCCATAGAGGTTGAATTGTAGAATCTCTCCATGTGAGAAAGCTATCTTGTAGGTCCTCTCAATTTGGTTCAAGTAGATCTAGAAGTAGCATGGAGCTGACCATACCCTTTGCAGGTGCCTTTCAGTCATTTTCTACATTTGGTCTAATCTTGATGTAAAACCCTTCCCTAGATACAATGACATTATAACATGTTTTTCACCTTTGTTTTCCATTTTATTTGAGGGTGCAAGGTCGAGTGTACAAGGTGTACAATTAGGAACCAACACTCTTATGGCACCATTATTGGGGACTAGAAAAAATCCTTAGAATCTATATTATTAGGGACTCTTATAAAGAGTTGTAAGTAATTTGGTTAAACAATTTTCTATCTATGATTTCTATAATCAGACTATTTTTGGTCTATCAACATGTTATCAATGTTGTCAAAGACTCTTGCAGAGAGATAGAGTTGTAATTAATTTGTTTGGAAAGGTTATCTACCTATTTTCACTATTATGATTACCTTTGGATCATAAACATTTCACACTCTATTCTAAAATCATTTTTGGGGACACATCTTGTCACCCATGTTACCGAAGACTCATAAAAAGAGATAGAGTTTTAATTAATTTGTTTTGAAAAGTTCTCTACCTATTTGTACTATTTAGATTAACTTTGGTTCATCAATATCACCACTCTTTTTTGTCACCATTGCTAGGGATTAAGCATAAATCTTGGTTACTTGTATGTTGATGAGGATTCTTATAGAGAGTTGTAAGTATTTCATGTTGTGAAGTTTTCTATTATTACTACACTGATCTGACTATCTTGGCTATCAATCCATTGGGGACATGGTAGGAAGTTTTACATTTGATAATTTGACTTTTATTACATTTATTGTAGAGAACTATTAACATTACATGTTGAAAGGTGTTTCATCCTTTTTGAAATTATTATGAAAACTTTAGTGTCTTTGTTTTCTATCTCATTAAGTCTCAACAAGATTAATTTCAACATCTATCACAATAGTTTGTCAACTTTTATATTCTAGAAGTTTGATTCTAATGGAGAATCTAACTTTATTTTCTAGTTTCAAGGATGATTGGTGCCTATTCTAAATATTCTAATAACTTTTAGTTTTGAGTATATTATTTTTTTCAAAGCTAGGAGGACTGAGATCATCTTTTAGAAGTGACCCATCAAATAAATTATCTTTCCTCTAAGTATTCATTAAAAGAGAAGGGGACAAGTTTGGAGGACTGTCAAAGGGAAACTTTCAATTGTAAAGGGTTATCAAGACTATGATAATCTTAAAATATTTATTGATCCTCCTATTATTAAGGACTATCATAGCTCTTTTATTGATTTTAAAACACATAGTCCTATTTATTTTCTAGCTCCTTCTCAACCAACCAAATCCCCTCTAAGGTTTGATCCACCAACTCCACCTCATTCACCCCCTCATATCTATTTTTTATTAAACCTCCCATTAAACCAATCATGAGACATATGGATCTATATGAGAATGCACATCATACATTCCACATTCCCAAGTTTAAGCCTATTAATTTTAATGAAATGGAAGGATATCCCAATGAAGACCCAAATGAAGTTAGGAAATGCTTCCCAAAATACCAAGACAATAATGTAGTGAGTGGTGATCAACATCTAAGGAACTTTCAAAATATCATTAAATATTATGAGGTTGAGTATGAGGATGTGTGAATTAAGTTATTTGTGTACATGCATAAGGAAGACACTCATGAATGGTTTAATTCCCTTCCCTCTAGATGCATTGATTCATGGGAAGAGATGCAAAATATTTTTAGAATTTAGTATGGTGATAGGATTGATCCAAGGTTTTTCTTAGCTAAATTTAAAAATATTAAAAATAATCCTATTGAGTGTGTGTAGGAATTCAACATCCATTTTAATAAGACCATGATGTGGCTTCCTGATAACATCAAGCCTAGTAATATAACATGCTTTATAAAGTATTGTGATGACTTTGATAATAAGGTTGCATACTATTTGAGGGACAAGTATCCCACTAACCTATAGTTGGAATTCAATATGGCCATATAAATTGAGAATAACATAAAGGATATGGGAAAGCCCATGAATAAGTGAGTTGATGTGAAGCTAGTTAATCTAGAAAAGTCATAGCCCACAAAGATAGCCAATTTGCAAAAAACTATCAAAAATTTGGCCTCTAATGTCAAAGCTAAAAAAAGGGTCCCTCATGTGTCTATTAGCTATGAGCAAGATGCAAATCCAACTCAAAAACTAAGGGGGCCTACTTTCCATAATAGAGATAATGACAGAGGGAACAATCTTACTTATGAAAAAAGAATAGAAAGAAATTATAACAAAGGGGATTGAAAACAAGTTCCTGATATTTTAAATGCTAAGATGAATGTTATAGATTATGACATTGATAATGATTGGTGTGATAAGTCTTCCTTCTACATCCCCCATGTGATACTATTGAACTAATTGATGAAGATGAACTTGAGTTTGCATCATCTAAAGATGAGATCTTAATGTTTAATTTTCAAAGCCTCTAAAGTGAGATGACTGCCTCCATAAAACATTTGAGTACTACTACTGTTGAAAATTTTTGGAGTGTAGTTGAGAAGGTAAGTTTCCTAACTCCTAAATTTTATTTTGAAATTAATATGACATAATCATATGAATTACCCATTAATGATTTTTATTTCTTACATTCTATGATTATCAAGAAATATGATGAGGATATTCTATCAGTTGAGGATAGGTAACTACTAATTAATGTAATAATTACCAAAGAGGAGTATCATTTGAGAAGCAAATATTAGGCTACTCTTCAAAACATTACCCCTACAAATCCAAATGTAATAAATGCTAATAAAGATGCTAGGAAAGTGATAATATACCCTAAGGATTCAAAAATAATGCCCATTTCCAAATGTTCCAATCCAAGATGTGATCCAACCAAGAATAGAGTGCCCATATTGTCTAGTATCCCTAAGGGTACTAATGAGCTTAACCCAAATCCACCTTTGAAGACTATGTTTAAAGATTCAAATCCATCCTATCATATTCTACTTTAGACCTTAAGTGATTTTATTCCAATTTAATGTGTTATCACCCTTCCACCTAATAATCCTCTTCCTTAGTATAGCGTATGTGATATGGCCCAAATGTTGAGCCAACTGAAGATCACTATGCCACTTGTTGAATTGTGAATAATATTTAATCATAGGAAGTGATCATTTTAGTACTTGGAATTTGGTGAAAATTCAACTATGAATGAAATAAAGTTACCCCAAACACCCCCAAAAAGAGATGAATAATCAAAAAAAGTTTTTGAACCTACTTCAAAGGTCTATTTTTGGACTGCATTATTATAAATTCAATTAAATGTCAATCCATTTTATACAACCCTAATGATCAATGGTTTGATTTTTCACAATTACATGTTTGACTCCATATCTTATTGTAATGTGATTCCCTAATATGTCCTTCATGAAATTAGGGTTAAGATCATGTCAACCTTGGGTAAGTGTTATGACTTAGACTTAAGAGAGGTTTTGGTTGTTGGGCAAGTCAAGGGATTAGTTATGTAATTGGAAATTCATCATGGTAAGTATCTGAATATGGATGTGGTAATTGTAAACTACCCACCTAAGTGGGGAATGTTGATATCACAAAAATGGTCTACTAGCATGGGTGAAAGTGTGCATATGGACATTTCATATGTCACCATTCTATTAAAGGGTAAGATGTTCAAGATTTATAGAGAGATGAAGATGCCAAATGTAACTAAAGATCTAAAACATCCTCTTAATGAATTGTTATAAATGGATGTTGAGCTTGGAAACTTTGTTGGGAATGTTGATACTAGTGAATAGCCTATTTTTCTTGATGTTTAACCTGATAAAGAAAGTGTGGTTTAAAAAATGTACTTTGATGGGGCTTGCTCCAATCTTACAAATGGAGTGAGGGTTGTTTTCTATGCGCTAAATAGTAAATGTTTCATGTTTTATTTTTATTTTTCCTTTGAGTGCACAAATAATACTACTAAGTATGAGGCACTCCTACTTGGTTTAAGGATTGCTGTGAATATGGAATTAAAAGTTTGATTGTCAAGGGTGATTTTGAGATAGTGTTAAATCAAGTCCATAACGATTTTACCAAAAAAATAAAAGGTGGAAATAATATCAAAATGTTTTTTGTGATTTTCTTGAATTCTTTGATTCATTAAAACTTTGGTGTCATGATATAAGTTTCAACCAAGAAGATAAAAAAATTTTAGGGTTAGGTGTTCAATTTCATATTGTAAATATGAGCCCTCATTGTTAGTATCAAGTGGAGGTTCTTGTCAATATTTTAGTCCAAGATAATGTTCATCATTGGTAGGTGTTTGAAGATAATGATCAGATCAGAAGCTTTCTAAATTATGAGATTGAGTTCCATGATCATCTCATAGAATTGGAATCCATGATTTAGGATTGTTATGGGAAGGAAACCCTACTGGGGAAAGACATTATTTAGTTTAAGATAAATATGATCCCAAGGGGATTGGTATGTTTGGAGGAATATTTTAATGGAGATGATAAAATCAAGTTAAGTGACTCATTTATCTCAAAAGACACAACTAAGTGAAATTTGGGTTCTCATGAGAATCCAAGAAAGGTTTGTTTGGGTACTCACCTAAGTGTAGCTGAGAAACAAGATTATATGTAGTTGTTAAAGAAGTACCATGATTGCTTAACATGGTCTTATTTTGATATAAAATTATATAGGTAATACTTGTTTTAGCATGGCATCCCATTATGGCCTGATATCAAGCCTTTTAGGTAGAAATAAAGACCTATTAACCCCATCTTATACACTAAGATGATGCAAGTTTTAAAAATCTAAGGGATGGTGGTATCATTCAGACTATTAGGTATTAATCATGGGTGGTGAACTTATTCCTTGTATAGAAGAAGAATGGTGACATTCACTTGCGTGTGGATTTATAAAATTTAAACAAAGCTTTTTATAAAGACAATTATCCCTTTCCCAATATGGATAACATGTTATAAAGTGTCTTTGGATTAGAAATGTTATCCACATTAGATGGATTCTCAGAATATAACCAAGTTATGGTGAAGGAATCTAAGTGGTCCAAAAATATGTTCATTATGCCTTAGGTGATGTATGTATATATACATACATACATACATATACATACATACATACATACATACATACATATATATATATATATATATATATACCCTAAGGCATAATGAACATATTTTTGGACCTCTTAGATTCCTTCACCATAACTTGGTTATAATCTAAGAATCCATCTAATGTGGATAACATTTCTAATCCAGTGACACTTTATGTAATGTTTTACAATCATTCATCAACAAAAAAGGCACCCTTACATAAAGTCTCATTGGATTAGAAATGTTATCCACATTAGATGGATTCTTAGATTATAACCAAGTTATGGTGAAGGAATATAAGAGGTCCAAAAATATGTTCTTTATGCCTTAGGGTACGTATATATGTACACACACACACACACACACACACACACACACACACACATGTATGTATATGTATATAGGGGTGCCTTTTTTGTTGATGAATGATGGTACAACATTACAACAAGATATGGATGTTGATTTTATAGGGATAATTAACTAGTTCATTGGTGTGTATGAAGATGACTTCAATATGTACTCCAAGACCAGAGAATAACATTTAGAGTATCTAGAAAAAGTGTTTATCAAATGTAAGGAGTTAGGCATTTCACATAATTTGAAGTACCAATTTAGAGTAAAAAAGGCCAAGTTACTAGGACATATAGTGTCCAAGGATGGTGCCATGATTGATCATAAAAGGTTCAAAGCCATTTTAAAAGTTCCTATCCCATAGTCCAAGAAAGGAATTCAGTCTTTCTTTAGACAAATTAAGTTTTTAAGGAGGTTTGTGTCTAATTTTATAGAGATCACTCTACGTATTACTTCCATGTTGAAAAGGAATAGATCATTAAATGGGAGGAGAATTCCATGTAAGTGTTTAATGAAATCAAGGGAGCTTTAAAGTCTACCCCTATTTTAGCCAGTCCTAATTATAGAAAGCCATTCCAAATATTCTCTTTTGCATCATATAATATTGTTGTTATTGTCCTATTTCAAAAGAATGAAAATAATTATAAGCATCCCATAGTTTTCTTTAACAAATTGATGTAAAGTACTGAGCTAAATTGTACTATCATGTAAAAAAAATATTTTGCTCTTTTGAAGGCTATTAAAACATTTAGGCCATATATTATAATTTTAAATATTATTGCCTACATCCCGCATACCATAGTGAAGGACATTTTAACTTAGACTAAAGTATGCATAAAGAGATAGGTAGGTCAACAAATTATAAGAGTATGACATAGATATTCAAACCACTAAGTTAGTAAGAGGGATGGGTCTATCCAAGATTATGAATGAGACCAATTTGTAAGTTGTTAAGGTAAGCACTGATATTTTTAATGTTGATGATTGAGTCAATTTAACATGTCTTTGTGGTATAGAGATATTTTTTACTACTTTCAAAATATGACTTTTCCCCTTAACTTAAAAAGGAATCAAAGAAGAAATCTTAAGCTTATGTCCCCAAAATACCTCTTGACTGAGAATGGATTAGCATGGATGAATTTATATGGGATTCTCCTAAGATGTGTGCTAGAAGAATAGATTGATGAACTGATTTAAGACTTCCATAGTGGATTATGTGGTGGCCATTTTATTCCTAAGGTTATAGCTCACAAAATTCTAAGAGATGGTTATTAGTGGTCATTGTTGTTCAAAGATGTTTTTCAGAAAGTTAGAAAATGTGAGAAATGTTAGTGATTTATTGGGAGGATGAAAGATTTAGTCTCTCTTCCCTTGTAGCCTATGATGATTGAAGGCCCAATCAAAAAATGTGGAATGGATTTCATTAGAGAAATTTTTGATTCATCAAGTTATGAACATATATGGATACTATTTTTAACTAAACACTTAATAAAATTGGTTGAAGTAATCCCTACAAAGAAAATAACACACTAGGTAGTTATGGATTTTGTTCTAAATTAGTTTATTTTTAGATTCAATGTGCCTATCAAGACTATTAAAAACAATTCCATGAGCTTCAAACCCAAACATTTAGTGGCACTGTGTAAACAATATGATATTGAGTTGACCTAAGATTCTAATTACAACCCTCAAAGGAATGGGAAAGCATAATTCAATAATAAGAAGTTGCTAAAAATCATTAATCAAACACTAGAAAAAATTAAGAAGTTGAGTAAATAATTGAAGTTTTTTTATGGACTAACATGATCACGCCTAAGAAAGCTATAGCGAAAATCCCTTTTCAAATAGTTTATGGATCTCATGAAATTTTGCCTATGAATTTGTAGTTGTCCACTTATAATCTCATGTATCATCTAAAAGAGGATGAGTAAATCAACCACTATGAGATTAGGATAAACTACATTATTGATCTTGATTAAATTTGAAGACAAGCTAATGAAAGACACCTCAAGTTTAAGGAGAAGCTCAAGAAAAAAATTAATAGGAAGGTCACTCTAAAAACCCTATAAGTAGGTGATCTAGTTTTACTTTGGGATAGAAGACATGAAGAAAAAGTTAATTATGGAGAATTTGATGCCTTATGGATGGGTCCCTATTCCATTGATTACCAGTTTGGGGAGCATATTTTCTTCTTGAGAAATCTGGATGGTGAAATATTAGAGCTTCTAGTGAATGTAAAACATTTAAAACACTTCCTTGATTAAGTCCTTAACACGTGTACCATATTATATAGTGTTTTATTATTTTTTTCTTCTATTATTTTGTTGCCCTTATTCTTTGGGCCTTATTTGTATAGTTTCCCTTTATGTTCTATTATGTCTTCATTTCTAGATCCTCCTGATCTATTTTTGTAAGTCTAACATGTTTTATAGATTCTTCATGAATATTTGCTAAAGATTTTTATGTTTTGACTCCATAACCAATGGATTGTCACATATTCTTATGTTTTGGGGTTCGTTACACACCCACAAGGGCTATGCATCCTCGAGCGAGAGCCAATGTTAGTGGACAGAATTACACTGAATCAAGTGGCCCCTTATCAAGTGAAAATGACTATTTCCTTATCCCAAGTTGTCTTTAGATTTTCACTCTAAGGTGAAGTTCATATGAAAATTGGCTAAGTCCTAATTTGGTCTTTGTTTGGTGAATGTGTCTTTCCATAGACTTTTTTGGGCATTTTTGCACAAACACAATATGTCTAAAGAAAATAGGTCTTCAAGATTTTTGTCTTAGATAAAAAGTTTAATGTCTTAGTTATGTTAGAAATTTTATCTACTAAAAAAGGTCTGAAGGAATTCAATGTCTTGGTCAAGTCCCATTTGCATTAGGGTAAGTGTTTTGCAAAAAATTTGAAGGGTCATTTGTTTCAAACATTTTTTCCATGGAAAAATTCTAAAGGGAAATTTCCCTTCTATAATTTTTCCTTTACAAAAATCCCAAAAGAAATGTACAGTTATATTCTATTTTGGCCAAAATGTTTGTGAAAAAAATACAAAGGGCATTCACCCTTTGGAAAAAGTGCATAGGTCCAATTTCTTTGGCAAAAGAGCTAATTCCAATTCCTTTTGGAAAAGTGTAGGGTCCATTTCTTTTGGAATTTTCCCTTTGGAAATTTTGCTTGTGAATTTTTTTTGAAGGCCACTTCCCCTTCTGTCATTTTTTTTGCAACAAAAAAGCCTATAAGAAAAGTCTAAATTCCATTAGAAAAGGTCAAGTCCTTATTTGTTTTAGAATTTTTTTCCATGGGTAAAATTTTTGAAGGGCACTCACTCTTTAGGAATTTTACCCATGGAAAAAATCCCCACAAAAATTCTTTATTCTGATGAAAATTATAAGTCTAATTCCTTCAACAAAAGTATAAAGGTCCAATTCTTTCAGTAAAAGTGTAAAGATCAAATTCCTTCAGCAAGAGTGCAAAGGTCTACGTCCTTTATCAAAAGTCAAAAATACCAATTTCTTTAAGGAAAATATTTTATACAAAATGTCTAAAATAATTATTTCAATGAAGGTAAAAATCCAAAGGCCAAATTCTTTCGAGCATCTTGCCCATGCAAAAATTCAAATAAAGTTCAAATCTCTTGGGAAAAGTATGAAGTCAAAATCCTTCGAGGAAATTGTCTCAAACATTTTGTCTGAGATAACCATTCAAAAAAATACCTAAAAGGATTTTTACAGAGTAGGAATGCTAAAGATAGATTGTTGGAAATAAATATTATGGGATAATTGTGCCAAAGATAGAGAAGTTGAAGACAAAAAGATTAAAAAAAAATTATAAAGACCAAAAGGCTAATGATAGTATGAATGTTATAGATAAAATATTTGATAAGAAAAGTTATGATGAAATTTCCATAGGTTATAGTCTCATAGATGTTTTTTGATAGATGCAAAAACATCAATATAAAGCCATGATAAATATCCATTGGGATTCAAATATTCTAGGATGACTGCATGAGTGTAAAATTTAGGACCCATAAAGTAGCTATTGTTTTTAAATAGGATCATGAGATGGCACCACATGGTTTTATGGCACTCAAATTAATAAATACTACTCACAAGATTCATAAGAATCTTTCAAAGCTGCCAAGTGCCACATCCCCAGGGCCAAGTGCAGGTAGTATCTAATGATGCTCCACCCCATAGATTGAAATATAATGATGCACATTTCATCAGATGAAAATATATAACAACACAAGGACCTAATTGAAAATTTATTACATGGTCACAAGCTAAAGATAAATCACATTCCTATATATCAATGGTATGCATTCAAGTGTACACAATTTGATCTAAGATGTGTATTGAGTCAATAGTTTTTGGCAAATCCTAGAATGAATTTGATATTACCCATTGGAAAGAGGGCATTATCTTGATAAGACTCATGTAGTAGGATGTAGATAACCCATAAGGGTACCAAGTGGCATGACCTTAGGGCAAAAGGTTACTAGTAGCTAATAACACTTAATCTTCCAGATGAAGATCGATGGCCCACATCAATCCATGCATATAGATCCAATGGAGCAAACCAAGATGTATTTTCTAAAGGGTCTAAATTGAAATGTGGTAATGACATGTTTTATGAATATAATGAGTTAGACATATATATATGGTTCATATTTACTCAAACGAGTAGATCTAATGGTACAAGATGATCATGGACATTTTAATGTGGTTCAACTGCATATGGAGACAAGTGATGTTGAGGCCATTGTAAACCAAAGATATTGGTTAATTGAGTGACATGGCGATTCCTATTTTGCATACACATCATATAAATAATATGTCCCTATGAAATCTAGTTAATGGAACTTTCACCATTGACTATAATTGACATGGCAAATTTGTGAAACAGACCAAGATTTACCCAAGTAAATAAAAAGTTGAAACTATTGCATTTTTTTATTAAAATAATATGATGGAAACCCTAAAAGGCCAAAAGTGAAAAAGGAAAATTTTCAAAATTCAAAATGTGAAAGGCAAGTTGGAGCCAAAAAGTAAAAATTAAAAAGTGACCTAAAACTTTCACATTATTTAATTATTGTGCTTATTCCTCCATGAGCAAGAAGTTGCAAGATTACAAATCCAAGATGGGCCACTCCAAATAATATCTCTTGAGAAGCCATGGATCCATAATATTCCAATAGAATCATTGCAATATTAGGTTGTTCCATGGCATCCAAAGAAGAAGAGGATTTGTCTAGAAGGTTGTAGCTATGTAAGTAAGTAGTTTAAGGCATCTTCAGGAAATTCCACATAAAGATGAAGTTTGTTCAACCCTCTACCATGAGTATTGTCCTTTAAAATCATGTAAAAGGAATCTCCCACAATGAAATTAGAAGTTTGTTTCAAATCTTCATCATTCCTTGTAGAGGCAGTTAGAACAATGATTTTTCTTACAAATGAATGAATATTTTAGGCATGGCAAGGGAAATTTTCTAGTTGGCCACATCTTGGCAAACTTGAAAGTTTGTTTTACACTTTTGAGAGTTGAGACCCATAGTTATAAATTTAAAAAATTTATGAATATGGGGGTCTCTCCTCTATTTAAGGTTATTTTTGGCTTTTTGTTATCATAGATCATTGTTTTAGGCATCCATTTTCTCCAAGTCTAGGTTTTGCATAATTTTTTATAGAATTAATTATCATGTGTAGTTTTGTCTCCATTTCTAAGGTGGTTTTAGCTATGCAACCATTATAAATCTTTAAGATCATGTTTATGTGTCCATTTTCAAAAGCACAATCTCACCATACTTGTGTCCATGGTAGAATTTTGAAGTATTGATGTTTTTAATATTACTTTTCAAGTTAATGAAAATGCTTGTGGTTCTTTGCTATTTCCTATTGATGAAGTACAGTGACCTATTTTTTAATTATTTTTTACTAGATATCTTATTATATGCCCATTATTTGTTGTCATTTTATGTTTCCATATGGATTATAAATCCCTTTCTACATTATTTATAATCTATTGATGAATGACTTGTTAGGGCACCCAAGGTTTATAGATTCAATGAGGAAAGGCATTTGAAATATTAGTTTTAGTGTATGTTCTAGTCTCTAAGGGATCATATTATATTTACCATTATCTTGTATTTAAAGTTTTTCTACATCTTTTTTATGAAATATTATCATGAAATACTGCCAGATGCCTTATTATTTGGAAGCCACCATCACAACACCTTTTATTTATAATTATCTAAATTGTCCTACCCTATCTTACCCTATAAATAATACACATATTGCATACTATAAGTGTTATTTTAATTTAAAATGCATAAGATATTGAATATTTTAAATGTGTTTGTAGTGCATGCTTTAAATCCTAACATTGTAGTCTTTTATTTCAGGCCCTTTGTTGTTAAAGATTCTTCAAAATGGAAATTGTAGTCACAATATCATCTATCTTTAGTAGCTTGTATATGGCTTAGTGCATTTTTTAATTTCATGTGATGACCCTTCAAGGGTGACGTGTTTAAACTTGATTATGCCCTGATCATATATCTTCCTTGTGCTAATAATCCCCAAGGAGGTTAAATTGAAGAATCTCTCCATGTGAGTAAGCTACCCCATAGGTATTCTCACCTTTGTTTAAATAGATCCATAATTATCATGGAGCTAACCATACCCTTTATTGGTTCATCTTAGTCATTTTATAAATTCATTCTAATCTTGTTGCAAAATTATTCCTTAGCTATAATGACATTCTAGAGGGTTTTTCATCTTTATTTGTCATTTTCTTCAAGTGTGCAAGGTTGAGTGTATGAGGTGTACAAATAGGAACCAACATGATCAAAACATATTCATCATCCCAATATTTTCCAAATTCTTCAATGTATACCTTCCACATTGATAGGCATAGTTTAAAATTTATCTAATTAAGTTGTTTACTCAAAAAAATACATACATGTAGGTGTATACTATAGTATTAGGCCTTGTGAATTTCCCTAAGACATTATTTAAGTCATTATAACTCATATTATATTTTATATTATCTATAATATGACTTAAGTGAGACCAACACACCCATTATTTAGTCTAACTTGTGTTTTCACCTTATAGTCAATGTGTAAATGTCTATTCGAAGAGCAAAAGAGATTTAATAGGTTGTGATATGAGTTAAGACCCCATATTTCAATTGACCTCAATGTTATTTATACTATTATTTCCATTTAAATTATAAATAATTAGTTGTATGTATATTTATGCCTCCATTAGGTCTTCTATCACCATAAATCCATTTAGGATTCAAAATTTAGTAGATAAGACTAAAGGACTGTAGGGAAACATTGCATGAGTTGGGAGCTCTCTAGCATCATACTCCTTTGGCCAAACACACCACTTGCCATGTCAAATCATAGCCCCTATGATAGGGATATATGATGGAAACATTTATACCTACCAAGACCTCACATATTTCATTGTGAGAAGATTGAAATAAGGGTGAAAACCCTATTTTAGACACTTCAAGGTAGTTATTCCCTCAGGTTACTTTATCAATGTAAGAGTATGGTTTCAAGAATATTTTACACTCTATGGGATCTATCATTATTTTTATGACCTTATTCAACTTCAATAATTTAAGCAATGTCCAAACAAGTTTCAACATCTGCATTTCAATTACTTCATACTCGATATGAGGTACTTGTAGGTGCATATGCAAGACTTAGGTTAGCAAAGGTGGAATATAGACAATATTCATATTAGATTATACTATAGTCAATATTAGTCTTTTTAAATTATTCAAATTTATCTTTTCCATTTTTAAAGACCTCAATCTAGTTCCAATGCTTCCATTATAATCATGATTGGCCTTCTATGGGGCACATGTAGGTGCACATTAGGCTACATGACTATGTATATAGAATAACTAGTAATCAAAGTCAATCGTATGTCATCTAAAAATATCAACTTGATTTATCATGTTTTAAGAGTGTGTTAAACCTCTTTAAAATCCTCATTACATCTCCATGACTATTCTCAAAACATCCATTCGCCTGATTATAGGTGAATACATGTAGGAAATAGATTGTGTTGGCCTTTGTTGACTATAACATCATTGATGTTAGTCTCTGAGACTAATCTTGGAAGGAGAGGTTACCATTATGATACAAGAGTCATTAACATGACATATAACCTTTTCTTGAAACCACTACATGAAAGGAAAACCTCTATAGTTGATGAACATGCTTGCACATAACAATAAATATCCTACCTAACAAACTAAGATGTTTTGATCATAAACTCATCTCCACACATGCAATCAAATATATAAACCATAAGATAAGGATGTATGTATCTTATAAAATCACTTTCATCAATTAGTTTATATGGACAAGCTCAAACAAGGAGGAAACCTACAAGGTGTGGGGATAAGCATGCAAAAATGTGTATTCAAATTCTTAAAATTAGTTCATAAGGTATACAAAACCAATATTTGAACTCCTACCATGAATATTATGTAGAATAATAAAATCCCACAAGAGCATTTATTTTGAATCAATCTTTTTAATCTGTATTCAAGTAAAATCGATTGACCACTTATACTGTCTAATGGAATGATGGAGAAGAAAAATAGTTTTAAGCTAATTTTAGGACTTTTAGAGTTGATCAAGTGTCAAAATGAGCTCATGACAGATGAATAGTCACTTCAAGGCCTTCCACATATGCCACAACCTCTATAGATTCCAAACAACTTCCCAAACTTCATTTTTTTCTAATTATTATATTTATTTCAATGTATTACTTATAAGTGTTTTAGTTAGGACTGACATGACTGATAAGAATATGACATATGTTATGCTAAGAAACACTTGGACACCTTTATCTACTTATGAAAACTATAAAACCTTCATAAATGGCTAAAAAATGACTCCTTATGACATGAAATAGTATAAGGACTAAAATTTGGCCATGACAAATCTAATGAGATACCAAATTATCCTTACTAGGACCATGACACACCTTAATATACCTTATAATACTTGTATAACAAGTTTGTATTATAGGGATGTCACTTATTTTGAGTTTTAGTCAAAATATTCAACACTACCATCACAAATACCTTATTATTAGACACCATGCACCTAAACTTTTTTTATCCCTCTCATGATAGTAAGGACATATTTTTAAATAAAGGTGTATCTCTCCTCATACCCTTATAATGGTTGACTAAAGAAAAAAATGGGTTTCTCTAGTCCTTTATCATTTTATTACATGAGCATAACATAAATAACATTAGTTGTAGAGAAGGCATACATGAATAAGTATTTGGTAAAATCAAGGTTGAGGAGGGTGGGAGCTTGGGATATGGCCTAATTGATGGCATCAAAAATTCTTTTTCCTTCTTTTCTCCATGATAAATTCTTGTTCTTCTTGAGAATGTGAGTGAGTGGTCTCACCAATTCTATAAATCCTAAAATGAATCTCCTAATAAAATTAATTTTTCCCAAGAAGATTTTAAATCCTTTCTTATGCTTGGGTAGGGGCAAGGCAAGAATTGCTTCTATCCTCTTAGGGTCAATAGAGAGGCCTTATTTGGACACAATATGTCCTATAAATCTACTATGATGGACTAAAATATATGAATTTTTGGGGGTTAAATGAGACCCCAAACTACGTACACTTATCAAGCACTAACCTCAAATCTGTCATGTGATCCCTATGATCCTTTGAAAATATAGTGATGTCATCAAGGTATATGAGAATCATCTCATTAATGATCCATTAGAATGTTACATCCATTTCCATTTAGAAGGTATTTCCTACATTTGGGCAGTCTAGAGGGCCTCTTCATGTATGCATAGGTGCCCTACTTGGTTGTTAAGGTACTCTTGTGTCTATATTTTTCTCTCACTAATAGCTAATTGTATCTATAATATCAATCAAGTAAATAGAACTTGTAGGAATTTACAACTCTCTAAATAATCTGATCCATGGATGGTAGGGGATAATAATCTCTCAAAGACATCTTGTTGATATTTATAAAGTCCACACACAAAAATATCTCCCATTCCTCTTCCCTATAGGTATAATATTTATCACCCATGAGGAATGTTTAATAGGGAATATGATCTTGTATTCAATGATTTTTTTCAACTCTTTCCTCATGAGTATCAAAAATTTGGGGTTGACTGGTCTTTATTTCTACCTTCTCAGTTTGGCATTCTCATCAAAATTTATGGTATGTTGGGCCAACATAGGATCAAACCATTTTAAGTCATGGTATTCCCATGAAAATATATCTTAAAACTCTTGAAATAATGATATTAAGGTAGCTCTCTCTTCTTTGGTATTCACTTTCCCTAACTTGAGCAAATTATCTTTGAGTATAGTAACCTTATCATAATATTTATCTTTGGTGGAGATACATACCTTGTATTTCCTCAACGAATCATATTCATTGAAGATAATTGACAATTTCACCAAGCCCTTAGGAAACTTATTTGTCCTTAGATAGAAAATATGATCTCCAAACCGATGTTGCAATCTAGTTTGTTTCTTTGAAAAGAATTCTTCTTAATGTTGTAAGAAGTAGACAATATGACTATCACTCTCAAAAACATGTCAGCTTACCTCATTATTAGGGATTGAGGGCCTACACACCATTTTGATTTGTGACTGTGCCTTGGTGTCCTTAACCCCATAAACTATGTCATATTGTGCACCAATAGAAGCTAACCAGTTTACATGATGGTTAGTTTCCCTAGGTATGGAACAAATGTCAAAGGCTTAGAATTCCTCCAAGAGGTCCAAAATTCTATGCTTTTAGGCTTTAAAAATTGAAATATTTACTAAACTTATGCCCCTTAACTATTGTAACACTAGTTTATTATATCCTTTAGCTTGGACGAGTTTAACACCCCTCTTCTTTACCCATTATAACAAATGAATGGAGGCCTCATATTTTGAAGAATTATAAGTGAAGCTAAAATAAAAACTTAGGGAATAATAATACCTTTTCCTAGAAGGGGAGACAAGCATAATACCTTCCCCACTCCTATTATTTGACCTTGATCTATCAAAGAACAAATTCCATACTCTTTCATGCTCTTAACTTGGGCTAGTGAGACTAGGCATAACAACTCCTTCCTCATGCATATAATACACACTTAAGTTTACCTCTTCAATGGTCTTGTAAGGATCATAAACATGATTATCTATTGACCATTCATGAAAGATTAAATCTAAGAAGCTTTCTAGTGGTTATTTAGGTTCTTAATCATTAAGATACTCATCTTCATTGAAGATAGTGCAGTTGGCATTAAATAGGTTGGGCATGTAGGGTTATAGGTGGAACCTAGAAATAGGTTCAAACCTTATAGTAACCTTTATCCCATACCTAGTCTTAAAGACCATGTATGACTAGCCAAAAGAGAGATAGCCCCCAATTTTAGTAGCGAAATCCATAGACAAGCATAGAGTAAATTAGGGAGGAAGGTCAAATAGCATGACATCTTGAGATATGGTATAGTTAAGATAGGAATCCAACACAATATTAAGGTGTTTAATAACACCTATAGTCTTGGTGGGAGACCCATACATTTGTAAAACTCCCTTCTCATTAGGTTCATACTAAAGCTCCAGGTTATTAGCTATGGATTTAGGCATGGAAAAATTACTAGCATGACTATATATCATGTAATTATGAATAAGGGAATATCCTATTATGATTAATAGGTAGAAGGGTAGTGGTTTGACTACCTTAGATTCTTGGGATTCATGATTTTGATTGTAATTATTAAGGACTACACTTATCTTATCTAATTATTTATCCATGACATGAAACTTGGAGAGCTTTTATTGAAGGAGATCCTTTTGCCCTAGAATGAGCAATGGATCCCACATAGTGAGAGTGGCATGAAACTTATTCATGTATTTTATAATTCTAAAAGGAGAATCAAATTTATTGAACTAAAACTTAGAGGTAACAACATTTTTTTAGAACTTGTGTAAACTGGGGTATAAAAGGACCCCTCTAACTCTGCCCATGTCCTTGTGCTATCTATTGAGTTGGAAGTGTCTTGTGAACTACATATTAAGTATCATACCATTAATATATATTGGAATGTTTATAATTTTTCTTATACTACCACAAATTATCATCAAATACCCTTCTCTTATTCCTTGTATGGACCACAACTAAGTTATCTACCTTGGCCATAGTCTTACCTTGATTTATTGCCACTTGATCAAATGAATTCTCACCTTCTTAAAAATTGATAAAATTAGTTTTAGAGGTTTCATTGCTTCAAATTCCTCTTTTTTGACTTGGCATCCCATTTTGGGTCATGAAAGAAGTGTTTCCATGAGGAAAAAGGAGACCTTCCTTGTGTTGTGGAGGAGACATGTCGTCATGTGATGGAAAGGCATCAAATTACTACATATATGGTATTTGAGACCCTTCACCACTTGGATCCATTGTCATATCACTTTATTTTCCCCATGTAATAGACCACTAACCTTCATGTACATAATTTTTTTGATTTGTAAATAATGCCTTAGAACTACTGGCATCATTAGTATTGAAACTATTATATGGTCTTGCTTGTGTAATTTGACCTTGTCATTATTGGTTAGGTTTATAAGGAGGTATATTATATTGATAAGACTAATAAAATGCTTGGTATGGAGCTTGATAAGACATATAGGGTGTATTATGTTAACTCTCTAGGGCTACTAGATTATCATTTTGGGCCTTGAGTAGCCCCTCTATCTTAGCCAACCTATCTACTTGGCTAAAATTTTCTTGATGTTGATTATTTGGGGTTGGTAATAAAGTAATGGTAGGGACAGGGGGTTGAATTTATAGGTAAAATACATGAGAGGCCTAAGGGTGAGTTTGTCTACTTAGATTAGGTAGTTTTATGTTGTTATGGCTATCTCATAGGCTTTTAGCAAGGTCGTTCCCCTTATTGACTATATCATAACAATTGCATTAGAGTTTAAGGACCTTAGGTGGTACAAAAAAGCATAATTAGGGTTGGACATGATGATGCTAGGAATCTTGTCCCATGGTTTTTGGTACCTATAATTGAAATCTACCATGAAATATTGGGGTGATCTTTTAATTGTAGTGAGTTATTATACCAAGGAGACATGGTCACTCCTATCCTCAAATTTCTTGCATAAGTGTTCTCCATATTAATCCTTGGTGTTTATAGATGTAGGTGTTAGACCCCTATACCACTAGAGTGCCTTACCCTTTAAGGAGGTTACCAATGGTTTCATATTCACATTTTCTTTGGTTATGTTATGAACCAAACACATATTGGTTATATATGCTATATGATTTATAGGGGTAGTTGAGTTATCTCATTTGATGTAGGGAAGACTTTTAAGGGCAACAGTTAGTATGTCATTAAACTAGTTAAGGTTCAAGGGACTAACACCATTAAAAGGCACAAATTCTTTCATCTTAGGCTTGGCTATTAGGGTTAGAGGACTTGTAGTAGTTTTTTTTGGGAAGAATTAGGATAATTTGGGTGTGTAAGATTAGGATTAAATATAATATGCATATTTCTTCTATCAGTGCCCAATGATAATTTAAACAACCTCAATATTCTTACCTTTAGAGGAAGATATAGTGGCCACCTTTTGCATTTAACTATCTATATATCTACCATTGAATGTCCTTATATTTTATATGTCCTCCAATGCTACCAAAACATGCTTCAATTCACTTAAAATCTATCCCACTAGGTGTTCCAAAACTTTTAGCAACCCAAATTGTACCCTCTTGAAGGAAACTACTCTATTCCACTTCAAACTTGGACTAACATGAGATTGGCCTAAAGGTTATAAGCTACCTATAGTCTAGGCTACCCCTCTATATTATGGTGATAACTCCTATGATATATCAAATTTTAATATTTTTCTAAGACCTATTTCTACTAGAATGAAAAGGGTTAATATGAAAACTTAGAAGGAAAACCTATACTAAGAATGGTGATGCACCAATGCTTAATTATCCTCTATTGACTGCTCCTTAAACACACTTATGAAACCAATGAAAAAATCAACTAACCAAACCTTTTAAAATAATATTAGGTGTGAATATTTTATATGAAAGTCAAGTAAAAAGTATGTAACTTGAAATCCAAGGATCTAGGTCTACATAAGACAATACTAGCCCATCAACACTTTAATGCCATTACTACTTATCAACACTTAATATAGACTACATAGAATGATAGTATGACATAATTTAGGTGAAAGAGAGGACCTGCATAAGAAGATGAAACTCATATATTTTCAAAATAAATAGTCATAATACACACTAAAACTCATATAGATGTCAACAACTATTCTCTTCTATTAATTAAAGGTGTAAGGTACATTTTTGGTAGAACTTCGATATACACAATAGAGGGATGATAAAAAGATATCAATGCCTAAATATATAGAGTTATTCATGATAAAGAGAGATATAATAGTATACATATATGAGAGGCCATGAAGAGACCAAGGTGGGCATGTACTAGCTATAATAGTCTCCATTACTCTCCCCATGCATTGCTTGAGTGGATTGGTGTTTTGAATGGGCCATTTTGGGTGTTAATGTATAATTTTAGCAATTTTTGACTTTTGAAGAACACATGCATAACACCTTCAATAAACTCCCTCTTTGTCCATCATTGACTAACATTAAAAAAAATGGATCCCTTTTTATGTGCATTAAGTGACTACCTCTGCCTGTAAGTTGACTTTGAAGATACTATCCAAATCCTCCATGATGCTCCTCAAAATCAATTTTGTTTTCCTCAAAGGGAAATTAAATATTTCCAAATATAGTTCATTAATATCATGATTCATTCTACATCCACTAACACCTTCTTCCTATTAATTAAGTATGCTTCATCATCTAGTCACTAATTTTTATATCCATCCACTATTTAGATAACTAAGATAGTTAAACTAGACCCTTGAGCTATTTGAAAAGGTTTGAGACATTCTTGAACTAACCCTGTGCAACAGTTATAGACCCTTTAAACATATTTTACCTATAAGCTCATCCTCCTTGCATGACTAAGCCATCTAGACTAGCCTCATAGATTAGATGATTAAAAGATATTATAATAGGTACTTATAGGTAGGTAAGTGAACACTTACATCTTTAGATAGGTGAAATATGTCTCAAGCCAACACTTCCCATGATTTAAAAATCATGATTAAATCTTGCACCCCATTTCTTGCTTAAAACCCTCAAAACATATAGTTTTTATATGTGTCCTTATAACATCCATACCAGTAAGTATCATGGACATGAACTATAATGAGTGGGTAACATGATTATATTTCTTTTCAAGTGGTTCCTACATTTTTGGATGAATGTTTTCCTTAAATCTCTCTAGTTGGGTTCTTATTAGGGTTTTAGGGATTTAAGAGTGTTTTAGACTATTAATGATAGTTCATAGAAGCTCAAGCCTAAACCTCTAAACCAATTCCACTAAATTCATGTTTAAAAACCTATTTACCTCTCTTAAAGTTCTCATTCTCCAATTCATAGACCCCGTATAACTATGAGTATGTGAAAATGTCCCTCGAGTGAAAAACATGCTTTCTAGGTAGTCTCTAAGCATTTGTAAATCAAAATCACTAGCTGTAGTAGTTTTATTATGACTCAAAGTGATAAAATGACTCCCAAATAACATTATAACCACCTTAATGAATGTTTTAAGTGTCCCTTCAACCTTATTCTACCCTCTATTCCATCTCCAAGTGGTATTTACTTAATATAGGTGTTAAATTAACCTATGTAATCACATGGTCCCTATGTCTTGGCCTTAACCTAGGGTTTATTAGGCACATTTATACTATTTTCATCATGAAGATCATCTTTTAGGCCACTTGGAGTAATATTGTTGGATTAATTAAGCCATTTTCCCTCTTATACATGAATACAATCTTTCACATCAACATCGAGGTTTATCTTCCTAAATAACTAGTCATGGAGGTCCATATAGATGATTGTTAAAGGATTATTTAGAGACTTTAGGACCCATTTTTTCTCCTTTACCTTATGATGCATACAAATAATTTTCATTTATTTGTTTTTATGCCTAAATTAGCCTTTTTAAATCTGATCCATAAAACTTGATCCCTACATGTGTTAACCAATGGGTTATTATGATGCTTAGAATACTTGAGGGGAACTCAATGAGGATTTAATAATAAAGTAACTCCATATAGATGCATTTTGGGGTAAAAATCCATCATTGGGTATTATTTGAGGTTTAGGATATCCATGATCTTAATTATGGTTCATAAAATATAAACATCCAAACCAAAACTAATTTTCATGAACTTTTAGTACATTAACTCCTCCATCTTTGCTAAATAGCTTAAGATCCCATGCAGAACGTGTGTGGAGATAGGAGTGTTGAAATATGAATCTCAAGCTCTTTTTTGACCAAGTTTAGTAGGTTAACTTATTAGGGATCATTCATAAAACTAAACCCATTAATTTTTTTCATTATTTTATATATTTTGAGTCCATAGGGGTACTTGAATTTCCCCAAGAGACTTGAGCCTAGGAATTTTTGTGATGAAGGGCATGAACATTTGAAAGTACAACTCAACTTGGCTACCTAGAGCTTTATGAATTGAGTATAGTCTTAATATTATTCTAACCCTTTTCCTATTTCCATTCACTTGATTAAGATCTAAAACATCCCCCATATCTTACATGGTCATCAACCTTACTTGGGAAGGAATGAGTATGCCTTAGAATGGTAATAGGGTTTAAGACTAGGTTCAAGGTCTACCTCTTTAGCTAGTATCCAAGACTATTTGCCTTGAATTATGAATGGTACTTTCCTTGAAGATTATATGAATATGTTCACTATCATTTATTATTGGTTGAACAACCCCTTATGAAGTTTAGTCTACCTAAGAACTATCAAACCATCAAGTCACTCATCTAGTCTTATAATAGACTATCAATAGAGTGGGCTAGGTCTGAGACCAAATAATGGGTATATCCACTAGTTACCTGACTTAGAGGAGAGCATGGACACCTTAGTCCACTCAAAGTGACCATTTTTACCAAATCTAAAATCTTGGTCACACCTATAAAAGCTTCAATCAACCACTTTTTCATGACTGGTTGTAGGTATACTTGTAATTACAGTTGCTTGGTAGTATGTGTAGACACCTAAAAGTGGCTACCAATAACCTTCAATCAAGATTTAGACCAATTTCTAGAAAATATCACAATTTAGCCTAAAAATGTTAAAACATGATAAATGGTTTGAATTTTTCATATAAAAGTGACAATTTTGGATAAAGTATCCATAAATATGGTAATTCATTTTATAAGATCATTAGTTCTTCCTAAATCATTTTAAGCCAAAATGCCAAAAATGTAATTTGATGCTCTAAACCACTAAATTCCCCTAATTTAGAAGCACATGACATGTGCATGTATTATGTTGTGTTGACAACATCTTGAATGGTATTTTGGTCCATATACAACTAAAATTAGATTCTAATTCCACTCTAGTTAGATTTCAACCCAATAATATGGCATTTAGATTAGTTTGATTAATTTTTGCACTAATTTCCAAAGAATTACACTAGAAAAGTTTAAATCTTAATTAGGCAAACTAAGCCAAATTATGATCTTAAATAAGAATTCCATGAAACTTATTGAATATTTATTTATTGGAAATTCATTTCTAATATTTGCATCATCGTGTGACATCATTTTTTTAGTTATTTTTCATAGGCCATAAATACAACAAATATTTGATTAAGCCCTCCCATGCCTCATTAATGCCCCTTATTCCCAAATCATGATGAGAGTATTTACAGATTTTATTTACATAATTAAATTAATTCATATCCACACATCATCTTGATATGGATGGTCATGGTTGACCCTAGCCCATTTTAAAAATCTATAAATAGAAGGCCTCACACTCATAACTTTAAGCTCTAATGAGCGAAATTTATAATGTAAAAATTATTTCAAAGCTATTTTGATATATTTTTATTATGCCAAAATATTCAGTCAAGCTTCACAATCCAAATCCACAAATCCAAATATGCTAAGAGGAGGTAGAGATAGCCAAACTCTATTGATGAAGACCTTTGAAGCACAAGCCATGCAAGCTAATCAAAAAAATCCTTTGGAGCAATCAAGGAAGGCAAGGAAAGTTTGTTATTTCTTTGCATTCTAATTATGTCTTAATTAGGTTTTATTCACTAATTTTCCCCCTAAGATTTAGGCTTAAGGCGTTAGTTTATTAGTGTGTTTTTGGATTTGATTTCATCTACTAACATGATACTAATCTTCCCTTATTAGATTCCTATGTTCACAAATTGCATGACCATGGAGACCCAACACATCCCACATACCAAGGAGATCAATATGCAAATATTAAATTGCGATTTGAATGCTTGAATATTTTTAAAATTGATTTTCTAAATTTTTTAAGCCAGATTTCATTTTCACAAGTTTACACAGGGACCATCAATGGTCAGGTGTGACCACAGATGGTTAGGTCTAATTGAAGATGATTAGATTGTAGAGTATAAATAGACATAAAATTTACATTTTGATTCCTTTTATCATACGTGTTCCTGATTGATAGGATTGAAAATAATTTAAACTCATGAACTAAACTTTTCCTTAAATTTACTTATCTTTGGCGTGAAAGTTGTCTAATCTAACATGTTTTCTTTTGAGGTTTTGCCTTCAGGTTCACAGGCCATCATCTATGGTAATTTATCAATCAGTAGAATATCTACTCAACCCCTGATGGTTACTACTAACTGATCAATGACCGTTACCTTGAAACTTCCAATGGTTGTCTATGACCACCAATAGTCACTATGTGTAATTTAATCCAACATATGAGAGCTCAAATCCAAACTTCATTTGTTAACACTCAAAACTGTTTCTAAGTAGGGGGCTACTCTTTTATTTTTTGTAAGGTTAAGGAAAACATTGAACATCATTTTTCAAGTTTAAATGATTTTTAAAATTTAAATTTGGTTTTTAAAATTAAGTAAGTTAAATTCAAACATTTGAATTTGGGGTTAAAATGAAATTGCATGATTTAGACTCACACATTTGAATTTGGATTCTTAAAAAATAATAAGGAAAATTTCCTTTGGTACTTAGGAGGAAAAATTTGAATGTTTATGTTGAATGTTTTGTGATTATTTCTCAAAAGTTTTTACAACTTAAGGATACAAGGCCAAAGAACATCACCAAACATTTCAATTCGGTGCTCTAAAATTTAACTCACTTCAAAGTTAAGTTTTGTGTTATTTAAGTCATTGCTTTGTTAGAACTTATTTGAGAAAAAAAGAATCTGTGCATGTATGCGCTCCCCCCATCCCCTATAGGGAACTTGTGGGATAAAAAGTGCCATTTTTATTACAAATTATACCTTAGTCTAAAGGCATTAAAAGGATTTTTTCAAGGCTCTCCCTAAGATCCACATCACTTACGTGATCTAGAAATAACCATAAATATTTTTACTTATATTTTTATTTCATTTGGCTTATGAGGGGGATTTTATCACCCCCCGTAAGTTCCATAGGGAAGCTTTGATCTAGGGCTTCATCTCTTGGCATCATCTTCAACCCCTCTCCATAGGGGCTATACAAAATGGGATCTCTCCACTAGGATGATGATTTAACTAGTTAAACCATATCCATTAGTAGGAGGTTTATCCCAAGACATATGATTGATATGGACATCACATTATATTGATCAAGTCATAGATGCAGTGGTTATGAAAAGGACTAGACCTTTTCACAATAATCTAATTGACACAGACTTAATTAACATGCTTCTTCTCTTATGTGCATATGTGAAAGTGAGTATACATAGGATCAATCTAGATGATTAAAAAAAATTAGTTCTAGTCAACCCAACTTTTCCACACCTTGATAGTGTTTTAGGAAAATATACTTAGTTGTATTTTATCATTTATTGCTTGGTGTGTTAAAAATAAAATATGTTTTTTAAACCATGTATTGAATAATTCTTGTGTCCAAATTAATCCATTGTTTGAGGAAGTAATATTATGTCCATTTGAAACCTTTATTTAACTTAGAAAACATTTATGTCAGAACATTAGGCTAGGCACTTGATTGAGATGGGTAACGTTATGCTACCCAAATCATTTCAAGTCTTATACCTTAGAAGTATTTGAAACCAAAAAAATTATCACATCTTATGGGAGTGATAACATCATTATATAGCCCAAATTATTTCAAAGGACTAATCTTGTCTCACATCCAAATCATCACTATTTGTAACTAAACATTTGAGACTTATTAGATCTTTGTTTTAACATTGTTACACCACTTAAATTTGCCTAGCTTGTTGTGATCAAAACCTTAGTTTACCTTAGTTAATTATTTTATTGACTTTTTTATTTTTGGATTCAAACACTAATTGATTTATGTTTAGGCCTCAAGTCATGGGTTTGATACATAGATCTTTCTTTTGTGGGTTACATAACTTAAGTTAATCCATTACTCAAGTTTGGAAACTTTATTGTTTGTTCCTTTGTCTGATCAAATTGATTCATCTACAAATGCCTTTTATATAGTGTTTTGTACCAATTTGATCATGTTTATGTCTAGAATCAAGTACCTTATTTACTCCCAAGTGTTCCAAGTTTTTTAGATTAAAAATCATTATCCTTTGTTTCAAGTCTATATTTTGATGTCGAGTTTGGCCAAAAGTCTTAGCACAACCTATTTGAGCTTTTCTTTTGACTCCACATTTGGACAAAAGACATTGAAACATTTCCCTTTCCTAGTTTAGACCTATTTAGAACATCTTTGGACCTATACTTTGGCATCTTGTTTTTAGTTCATCCACTTGACCTTGTTTGTGTAAAACATTTAAAGCTACACATTTGATGTTATATTATTTTTACCTAATATTTGCATCAGACCTTTTAGAGATTCAAATCCAACCTCGACCAAGATGGATCACATTTTAAACCTTTATTTTTTTCAAACATAGTTTTTCAAGGTTTACATAGCTCTAATGCCATCTTGTGTGAGACATTTACCATTTGATGTAACCATGACTCACTACACACATGGTGGAATTATGTACACTCTAAGGTATGGGAATGTTAGTACACAAGAGGACTTTTTTCAAGACCCTAATTGAGATGAATTTGTTTGGGGTATGGATTCTTATCCACCATATAACACTTAATCAAGGGAATAGATTCAAGATTATTTGGATGATTATTTTGTTAGCACACCTCCGTACATAGATCAAGACCAAGAATAGACAACCCAATATTTGGATATCATACCTTTAGTTTCAAAAAATATTTAATAGCAACCCTATTATGCAACCATGACATCATCTTATGGTCATAATAGAGCTATAGATGTAGGGAAAGATCATTTTCCACATCTACTAAGAGGAATTTATAACATGTTTTACAATTCAAATAATGAGCAAGCCTCTTCTAATAATCATAATTTCATTTTGTCGATGCCATATCAATATCCACATACATTTTTCACATAAAGAAGCCTCATAAAAGATAATTTAATTTTAAATGTAGATAGTGTACTAGGCATATCAAAACCTAGCATGTAACATTAATGAAATGACCATGTTAAATGCACCTCTTATTCAGTCACTCCCTTTAATGGGAGTTTTATTTGAGTTTACAAGTCAAGAAAATTAGGCTTTTAACCTACTTACACAAAACACTTCAATCAAAAATATGTTCAATACCCAAACCATCGATGAAGTTTCTTGTAATCCTATGTAGAAAAAGGCACAAAACATAGTGGATAATACATAAGTAACATCCAATCCAAACCAAAATGGTGTTAATGCACAAATGCATAGTCAAAAACAAAATGTGCCTTTAACTAGCATCGTTAGTGGTTCATAAACTCAAGGATTAGGAGTTTATGCATCCAACCTTAGTCAACTACCTTTAATCCTCAACCAGATGATTATTTAAGCACCTAACAATAAGGATTAAGTATCTATCTAATGACTAGTACCAAACCATAATGGAATGTGACAAATCCTACTCCTACCTAATAGGTGATGAGTAATATTCCATAATATCATGCACCATCCAATCAACACACATAACATAGGTAGAACATATGTCTACCTTAATAGGGAGAAACTAATGTTCTACTTCACTAGGTAGCAACAAACATACCTCTTTCATCATAGACTAACATACTTATCTAGAAAAACAATGATGTCTAACCAACACCATGTAAATATTGGTAAGTGATAAATTATGAATCTCTTACATGCATCCACTTCTAAATAAATATTCACACAAAAAATAAGTTCCAATGTTCCTCAAGTACCTACTATGTAATAATTACCTTTCGTAACAAACATGCCATAAGTTTAGCAATAAGGTTTTGGTTCATAAGCCCCTCTTAATCATCCATGTATGACTAATCAGTAGTAGGTTATAATTCAACCTCAGTAGGCATAATATGGCCATATACCTCCATCCCAACCATGTTATTCCCAAAATTAGACCTACATACCCAACCCTAACAAGAATATCTCAAAACCACAAGCAAAATCTCAATAATTGTACCCTAATCCATGGATGCATATATGTGGTCCATTTCATACCCAATTTACCATTTCCCAACAAGTGCCTCCAAAATACCTCAGTCAAAGTAACCCACTTGTGACCACACAAACTCCTCAACAAGGCAATGATCTCACTAGTATCCTCACATAAAATTTGTAATAAATGAAGGATGAAATTATAGACATCAAAACTAGGAAACAAGTCAAAAATTTTAAGAAAGATGATGTTTTTTCTTATCCTTTCAACATGGAGTACTTGTGGATACCATTTCCTCTAGGGTACGAGCCACCAAAGATTAAAAAATACAATGGAAAAGGTGACCCTAAGGCTAATTTGATGTAATTCTTTATTATGTCCCAACCAGTGGCCTATGGTGGCATCTATCTTCTATTGTTGTTTCCATGAAGCTAAGTAGGTTAAGCATTGGAATGGTTCCTAAAGATTCCTAAGAATTTAGTATTTGATTTTGATGATCTTTTAGACAAGTTCATACAACACTTCTATTACAATCTCGACCATGATATTTCATTAGTAGACTTAAAAATATCCAAGAATAAATTTGGGGAAAGCTTCACAAGCTATTTACAGCAATGGAGAGCCCTTGTAAAATTATTCACCCATATTCTACTAGATAAACAAATAGGTACTATGTTTACAAAAAATCTACACAGTAAAATATCTTATACTATGGAGTTGTAATGTGCACACACATTCAAAGAGATAATTGATAAAGGTTTGATGATTAAAATATCCCTCATTAATAAATGAATCATTAAACTAGCCTCATCAAATCAATATCCAAACCAAAATTAGAACAATAGCCAAAATTCACATCTAGTCCAAATTCAAGCATTGTAACTGTCATAGGCCAATAACAATGATAGATCCAAATAATTTCATTAGAACAAGAATGTTGTAGGTAATAGACTTATAGAGTCACAACATTTCCAAATGGTGAAATCACCATCTATACTACTTGTAGTACCTTTTTTTCTTAATTCTAACCAATATCCTTTTTAGTATCTATAGCATACACAATGAGTACAACAACCAAGACCAGTGCCAAAAATGTAAAAAACACAACAAATGCTTTTGCAAAACCCTCCTCTAAGAAAAAATGTTCTACATCAATGTGTTTTTAGAAATATCAGAGATCCTATTAAGACTTTGTTTTTCACAAACTTACCACAACTAATTTAATCAAATGGCATGTTCTAAAAGGTCCAATTCTTGAGGGTGCTAGCATTCCAAAATAGTGTAGGGAAAATGAATTCTATGAATATCATCAAGTCAATGGCCATAATTTCTAGTGATGTGAACAAATCAAATATGTGATTGAGAATATGAATGAAAATGGAGAGATATCATTAGATCATGGAGATTTCACCTCCAACCAGAGACTTGGCATCTATCAGAATCCATTTATTCAGCATAACAACTAACAACAACAATAATGGTGGCCAATAAAACATCAACAATAATAATATCAACAACCAAGGCTAAACTAACAATTGAACCAATAATAAAACCAATAGTAGAACCAACATCAAAATAATGAACAAAACCAAGGATAGAATGGAAATAACCAACAAACTTACCATGTAGTTGCACATGATTACAACTTAGTTATAGGCCATATTTTAGGAGGATGTGTTAACACTATTTCCATTAATCCTAGACCAAGTACCAATTAGTTAAGACTATTGCTAATCATACCTAATCAACCAAACCATTCTATCAATCCTTCCTTGACTTGGAACCACACATAGACAAACTAGAAAGGAATGATTCCCATGTTAAGACTTTATATATATATAACTCATCATTAGCCCATGACCATGCAAAGTGCATCAATAATTGAGACTTAACCCATTTCGTCCCCCTCCACCATCATTTATTATCAATAGTAGTCCTATAATTAATCTTGATTATGTAATCATAACTCGATGGTCAAAGACTACCATACTAGGCCTATAACCATCTACCACTTCACCCATCATCCAACCAACCATTCTACCTTAGAAAAAACCATTTACCACTATCCAATCACATATGTTAGACATTGTGGAATAATTAAAAAATATGCCAGCACTAATCTTCATTTTATATTTATTTCATACACTAAAATCCATAAAAACATCTTGATAGAGTTCTTTGCTCAATCCATAGTTCCAAATGACATATATCCTAAAAAATTTCAATCTTTGGTTGGACATCTAACTCCAGCCCAACAAGTGACCTTAAATCAAAGTGATATGTCATCCCTTGGTCCACTACACAATAATCCATTTTACATCAAAGTCTACATAAATATGTAAAAAGTGAGAATGTCCTCATAGACAATGGATTGGGTCTTAATATAGTGTCTCTAAAGCTTATCAAGATTCTCAAATACACGTCATTAGATCTCTAAGTATAAACAATCACCATCAAATCCTATAATAATGAAGAAAAATAATCACAAGGAACCATTATCTTACCAGTTATCATTGGGCCCTTAACCCATGATATACTTTTCCATGTGTTACATATCACTTTATCATATAATATTCTTTTGGGTAGACCTTGGTTACACACAATTCATCTAGTCTTATCAACATTACACAAATGTATCAAGTTCTCCCATTCATGGATGTAAGTTAGTATTCAAGGAGATTTACATCCATATGAGCATTACAAATACCTCAAGGTTGAGTTTTAAAGGTACAATTACCATTTTGGTATTAATCCAATCACCAAGTAGGACAAAGGGAAATCCATACTTTTTTATTTACTAGAGGCTAGCTAAATTGACACTAATACCTTTGTTTCCCTTCCCACATGCTACCTCCTAAAATTTAAAAGCATTACACTATTTTGGATAATGGCCCATGAGAATACTTGACACATGACACCTTTCACATTGTAAAACTTCCACATAACCCTAAGTCCTTTGGAAGAACAAAATCCAAAACACTCATTAAAAGGTAAAGGGCAAAGGCCAAATACATAGTCCAACAACCTTCACTTTCATATCGGCCTCTATAAAAAAAGGACCCTCTTGAAGGAGATGAATAGTGGTTATATAATGACAAATTGGCTGATTTTTATAAGAATTCCAAATATCCCATTCCTAATCAAATTATGGAAAATGAATGCTATGATGGATTCTTTGGGATAAATCAATAGGGAACACTTGAGCCAATCTATATGACTAAGTAAAAAGGAACCTATGGACTTAAATTAAAACTACTTGGGGGTGACCCCATATATATTATTCAAGTTCCATCATGAATGAGTAGTGATGATGATGCTAGTAATGATTTAGAGTCCAATCATATCCAATTTAATGACTTAGCTCAAACAAATCTATTTAATAATAATGCAATTTGTACCCTTCAACAAGTTATTCATCCTAATCTAATACCATTATATTATCTGCAACTAACATACTAGGGCTAACAAGAATCCAATGTGCTAGTCGATGAGTTGTAGAATGATGAGGCCTTCTATGATTTTTTTGGCCTTCGGGACAATGTTATGTTGGGAGATCATAAATTAGGATTCTCAATCAATTTAGATCATGAATACTATTTTTGAGAGTTCATGAACACCCTTATCCAAAATAAAATAAATAAAATATCGAGGTTCTAAAGTGAAAAACCTCTTTGAAGCACATTTTGACCATGGAAAAAGTAAAGATAAAGGCTAGTCTAGTGGTAAAAACCTATTCCACTTGATGGGGGTATTCAACCTTATTAAAATTTAGACCACGATACCACTAATGATGAACTTGCCTATGGGTCCAAGGGTAGTTTTTAATAGCATCAATATTTTTATTACATCATCCATGATCATAACAAATAAAAACTTATCTACATATATGAATTTAGTCTTGAAGAATGACAAGCCTTTGATCAAATGGTATAGGATTTTCCAACTATTTTTATTACATGGCCATATTTCCCCTTAAGGGATTTTAATTCATCATGTCTAGGAGAACTTGAAGATCTATTACTAACAAGGGACTCTGACATAGCCAAAAAATTCAATTCTTTGCCCATTATTCTTAAAGATGGTTTAACCCTTCTAGTGGAAGACATACTAGAGGTAAACATAGGGTCCCTAGATGACTGAAAGTGGATTAAATTAGGTGCATATATCACTGAGGAGGAGAAAAAGGTATTAATAACCTTATTGAGGTAATTTTTAAATATATTTGCGTTGGCATATTCTAACATGCTTGGTTTGGATCCTACCTTGGTTGTTCAACAACCTATGGTACATCTTGATACCAAACCAATGAAACAAAAGTTATGAAAAATTAATCCTCACATTGATGTATTGGCAAAGAAAGAGTTGGAGAAGTTCTTAGAAGTGAGATGTATTATGCCAATCAACTATTCTAAATGGATTTCTAATGTTGTACCCATCAATAAAAATCTAGAAAGAATCAAAATCTGCACTAATTTTTAGGACATAAACAAAGCTTGCCTTAAGGATGAATTTCCATTGCTAAAAAGTGACATGATATTTGAAACTATTGTGTGTTATTAGATGATTTTAGTGATGGACAATTTCTCATGATATAATCAAATTAGAATTACACTAGAAGACCAACACAAAATAACATTCACCACTTCATGAGGAACATTTTATTATGAGGTTATGCCATTTGGCCTTAATGATGTAGGGGCCACATATCAAAAATACATGACTATCATATTTCATGATATGATGTATGAGATTGCCAAAGTCTACATCGATGACATACTAGGTAAATATGAAAACTAGTGTCAATCATCTAGAAATATTGAGGAGGATATTTAATCGACTACATGAATACAAAGTCAGGATCAACCCTAAGAAATGTCTTTTTGGCATCACATCAGGGAAATTACTTGTCTTCATCATATCTTGAAGGGATATTGAAGTTTACCCCACCAAGGTATGAGCCATAATAGAGATGCCACCATTGATTAATTTAAACTCCATAGTTTTCAAGGCAAGATCTAATCCATCAAATGCTTCATATCTTAATTGGCCAATAATTGTCATCCATTTACATAGCTACTGAAGAATGGTGTAACATTTCTTTGGGATGATGATTATCAAAAATATTTTCAACAACTAAAGGACTCTCTTATTAATCCACAATTTTTATTACCTCCTATACTAGGGAAACCATTCCTTTTATATTTATCAGCAACAAATTAATCCTTGGGGGAACGCCTAGCTCAAAATGATGACAATGTAAAAGATCATGTAGTTTGCTATCTAAGTTGTACATTGGTAGCATATGAACATGATTATATGCCCATCAAAAAATATTTTTTATCCATGGTATTTATATCTTAGAAACTATGACATTACATGCTAAACAATAAGACCATGGTCATTTCAAAAGTAGATCTACTCAAGTATCTACTATCTAAAATAGCACAAGAAGGCCACATGGCCAAATGGATCATGTTTCTCAGTGAGTCTGAGATAGAATATGAGAAATAGAAATCCATGAAGGGGTAAGTTCTTGTTGATCAACTTATATAATCACCCCTTATAGATATAGAGCCACTCATATTTCAATTTCTTGATAAATCCATCATGATCATCATTGAATCACCTTTTGAGGAGAAACACTAGAAACTATATTTTGATGTTTCCTTCACAACACATGGATTGAGGGAAAGCTTTTTTATTATCACTCTAAAATGGAATCTAATCCATAAATCATTTAGAATTAGCTTTCCTTGTATCAATAACATGGTTAAATATAAACCACTTGTGGTAGGGATTTGATAGGGAGTAAAATGAAACATACATCATCTAAAAGTTTATGGTGATTCAAAATTATTCATCAATTAGGTCATAAACCACTTTTAAACCAAAGATGACATGATGGTTCCATACAATTCCATGGTCAACACTCTCTAGTATTAGATTATTAATATTGAATTTGAGAATATGCCATGGGTAAAAAATAAAATAATAGATGTAGTGGCTACCATTGGGTCACTCATTTGACATGCAAAAATGGAAAAAGACTATCAATTTCTCATTGAAAATCTAATAGGGCCATCTCATGAACCTTCAATTGTTGTAATGATATGTGATAGTTTTGGTCATAGATCTACTTGGTATTCTAACCTATATGCCTATATTCACGATTAAATCCTAATGCCAGACTTATCCTACAAATAAACCAAATCCTTCATCTATAATACCCAATGTTATACCTTACTCAGACCAACCCTATACCACCATATCTTAGATATAACTTTGTTTCATTGTTTACCTTTGATAAAATATTTACTAACATTATGGGAAGTTTACAAAGGGATATGTGGATCCCACACTAGCAAGGTAGTCCTATCCAAAAATCTCCTACATACTAGTTATTATTGGGCAATGATGGATGTAGATGTAGCTACATATGTAAAAATATGTGACAAATGACAATGGAATATTAATTTTATTCATACCTTATCTAATAATCTAAAACTAATGTTGACACCATGGCTATTTTCTACATGGGGTCTTAATTTCATTGGGAATATAGACTCCACCTCATCTAGTGGCCATAAACAAATTCACACCACCATAGAATATTTCACTAAGTGGGTTGAAGTTATACCCCTAACTTATGTGACTAGAAATCAAATATCCAAATTCATTTTCAACCACCTCATCTACCACTATGGTATCCCTTCCAAAATTATATCTGATAATAGTAGATCTTTTAGAAATAAAGATGTCGAAAAGCTATGTGCTAAATATAAAATCACAAAACACTTTTCCATGGCATATTACCCTTAAGGAAATGGCTAGGTTGAAGCATCAAACAAAACCATTATCAACATCTTAAAAAATATCATCAATGATGTTGGTTATGATTGGCACCTTTAGATATTATATGCCCTATGGGCATACCATACTAATCACCACACCCCAATATGGGCCACTCCATACTCAATTGTTTATGTTAGTAAAGCCATTTTCCCATTGAGGCTGAGTTACCATCATTATGAATCTCTTTGAAAGATGTTCTATATGATGAAGACTATCAAGTAGCTTGCCATCAAGAGCTATAATTATTGATGAAAAATGCATGGATGAAGTGAACCACTTGTAAGCATATCATAAATAACTCTATGGCTAATACAATTGACATGTGAAACATAGAGAATTTGATCTTGGTTATCTTGTCCTCAAAGAGAATAAAAAGAATATCATGTCTGAAAAGAAGCATAAAGGCAAATTCAAACCCAATTAGGTAGGTCCTTTCATCATTATTTTAGTAAATAGAAGTGGAGCATACAATCTCACAACACTAGATGGAGATGAACTTGATGAGCCAATGAAAATTATACACCTTAAGTAGTACTACATTAGAGTGATATGATGTATTGTCTTTGAAGACTATTTTAAGTTATACTATATTATTGACTTTTGCCTTTATACTATGTCATTTTAAAATTATATCACTTTGTCATTATGACATTATATTTTACCATACCTTTTCTATAGACCAACCTATTTTGACACTCCCTACCTAGATTGTTTAACCTTGGTTCATCCATCAGTTCCACTTTTAATGCAGAAAATTAGATCAATTTCAGTAGTTATTTCAAGAATTTTAGACAAAGGTATTATTTTGGAGCAGTAAGATATAAATTTTGGCAATTTCATCCTTCATTTATTGTTCCCTTCTTATCATTTTTGTTTATGTGAGCCTGATTATATCCACCTACATAGGCAAATTAGTGTTTCACTAGTCTTGCTAGTACTTACAACTACCTATGGGAAAATTACTATCAGTGATTTATGTTTTTATTTATTAGTTATAACCACCTATGGGAAAACTAGGGGAAAAAATTGTCTATTGTACCTTAACATACCAACTTGCCATTCTTATGTTGTACTATGTCATTATACCAACTATGTCTATTTAGTTTGTATTGGCTATTACACATGTAGACACTCAAAAATTACATAATGTGTTTCTAGTCATCAAAACACCCCTTGGCCCCATTTATCCCCCTTAGGTTAAGATTACTTATTAAAATCCTTAGATTTACCCCTTTGGATAAATTAATTCAATAAAGCCTATTGATAACTCACCTATCCAAACCCATAGGTAATTGGTCGACACCTAGCCTAGAGACCATTTCTACCCTAATAATTAATAACCCTAACCTCCTAGATTTGTTATTCATGTGTCCCAATGCTTCCATTATTTACGTTGGACCATTTACTATATAATTAACCACCAATCATTAGTGGAATTGGTTAAATTCAACTAATTTTGACTATGTCCCCTTGACTACCAATGGTCAACCCTTGACTACTGATGATTGACATGGTCTATCAATGATTACTTAAACTCTACCTTAAGAGTGCATGATGAAAGGATTAAATTACAACTTGATTGAAACTCACTCATTTATTACTAGCTATTTAATTTTAGTCTATTGTTCACATGATCAATGCATGATAGATTGTTTGTTACAATGTTTGTTAAACTATTTATTAAACTTTTTCATTTCAATGCTCCTTTGATATATATTAAGGTATGAAGAGGAGATTGAATAGATTTTGATCAAGATATTATGACTCCAAGGTGAATCCAAAAGCTTCGTAGTGAGCTATAAACTAGGCCAGAGACTTAAGGTGCTTCTATAACTCACTATCTTGAGCCAAGATACCATTACTCTGCTAATATTTATCTACGATCGACAATAATTTTCATCCCACCTCAGCATTCCTTAGACTAAAACCACTAAAATATAGGTAGCTATGTTTTTTTATCAATATTTAGTAATTATCTTTATTTATTTTAATGCGTAGGTCATTCCCATTTTTTTCAATTCATTCCTTGTGTTGGAGTTCTATAACTTTAGACACTTCATCTCTTATCCAAAACCACCCACAGCCTATTCCTATCACCCAAACACCCAAATCCCAAAACAAATACCTTTTCACATTACCTTTTATCTCGTGACCAACATTAAACCCAAATTCTAATTCCAAAACCTCTCTACAGCCTCCTAAGTAAACTCTTTTTACCAAACCAAATCCAACAATAACTATCGATAGTCACCTAACCACTGATGGTTGGCCCTAACCACTGACAATCACTCTATGTAATTTTACAATATCAAGTTAATATAACCCATCTACCCATACCTAAATTGTAGTTTATGAGTTTATATTTTATCACAAAACTTTAACTTATTTTATGAATCAAGTTTGAGTAATTTATCATTAGTATTCAATCATTTATTTTTATTTTTAGTCAAATTCACTTATCTATTTTCTATAATTTCTTATATTGAATTTTAGTACACTATGTTATTCATGAAATCATATATTTTAAGTTTATTAGGACTTAAGTGTTATAAAGTGTGGATTGATAGCCTCTAAGGAAGCTTGTGCTTCCCAGATCTAGCTCATGCTAGGCAGTTCACCCTACTATCTCACTAATCCACCATTTTTTAGATTAATTTCTTATCTATAGGTCATCCTCCTAAAACAAAGAGGATTATCCACAATCATGAAGAAAAAACCAAATCCAATTTATACTAATCTCACCCTTCTTTTAATTTTACATCTTTTTAAACATAAATACAAAAAAAATAGTGAAATATTTTGGCATGCCCAATGGGACTCTTGAGCTATTTCTTAGGTTTGTAGTTATAGGAAATTTAGTTGCATTAGAAATGAGTCATTCATTACATTATTTTATGAAAATTAAATTTTCCTTATTTCCTTTCTTCCTTTCTAAAATTCAAGTTCTATTTTATTTTACTTTATTTGAAAAAAATAAAAATTGTCATTTTTTCTTTCATTTTTAATAATAAAAATTACTCATTCTAGGCCTAGGCTTTGCATCATAATATCACATCTAGGTGCATATTAGTTGTTTTTTATTCATTTGAAAAGACACCAAAATTTTCTTTTGGATTAAAATTAAATTTGCATCCATTGTTTTCATGTATTGATTAGCTCACATAGTTTAATTTAATCAAGTAAATTAAACATTGTCTCACTTATTATCACACACATAAAACCAGACCACACATTCAATCAAATATCAAAATATTGACATAATTCCCAAAAATTATTTTATCACCTATCAATCACCATTCCTCAGCTATCCTACTTGGATTTCATCACCAAGGGGAGAACCAACTTAGTACACTAGTTGAGTATAATCCCTAACAACTTGGTATATTTTGGCTAAGCACCTGACACCCTTATCACTACAGTGTGTGAAGTGAGGGTGTAGGCCCTAATATCAAGCCACATACAAAGTTATATTATAGATATTGAGAGCCTTTAACTTCTTGAAACCATAATTAGACATATTCTTCTAGTAACCTCTCTAAAAGCCCAAGTTGGTCTTCATAAACTTCTTAAAATTGAAGCATAAGCCTAAAGAGAGATAAAAAGTATTCTAAGATTTAAATGTACTTTAGTGTATACTTGTTTAATCCGAGATATTTTTATTTTTATTACTTATATTTTGAGTTTGTGAGATCACTTTTTCTTTTCTTTCCTCCTCCTTTGCATGGTATTGATAAGACAATAATTAAGAAACCAAGCAAATCAGGATCCACCTCCCAACTATGCATTTTCCTCTTCTTCTTCCTTCATGGAGTACATATCATATATATAAGTTTCTCCCCATCTTTATGGAATTCCTATCATCCCTCCGATAGTTTCCTAAGGTGATACAAATTTCACCACCTTTTTAGATAACAACCGCATAGCCCTTCAACACTACCTTAATATTGTGTCTTACTATACCCCCCACTTTAATTCCATATATTTATCTACCCTATGGTATGACATCCCATTTTATGGGTATCACCTCTATTTTCACAATTTCCACCCAACCCTTAGTCATCCAAGCATCTTCTTCTACCAACAATCTCTCCAATACCACCATCCAAAACCAACCCATCCAACTAACCAACACCCAAATGCCTTCCACCCCAACCAGTAACTCTTTTATTATAGAATAAACCCAACCTTTGGTCACCTATAGTCCACTTATCATTATATTACCCTTTACTAGTGTTGCCACCCCTCTTCTTGATATCTCCAACCCACCAACCTCCACTCCATTCCAAAACTTGGTGGTTTCCATACCTCCTATCCTTTCACCAATTAGTACCAAGGTTACCACCCATCCACAACATATCAACACAACCATACCTCAAACTCAACCCATGTCAATTCTTTGACAAGTGCCTATTTCACCCAACCCAAGCTATATTCCTAACCCACAAGGGTATATGGCTCCATCTTCTATCCAAGCTCCTATATCCACTTACCCATACATGGCATCTTCCCAACCATCCATATCCACATACAAATATGTGTTATACTCTAAAACTTTCACTAGATATCAATATGTTAAACAAACCTAACCCCAATAGAACATACCTTACAACAATGGGAGTAGACAACTGTAAACCAATCTAGTCTAGATGTTAATAGACAAGATGACTAATTTGGAGTCATCTAGTTTTTATGCCCATAACATCTTATCATATAATCAAATTTAAAATGTACCAATTCATCTATCCATCCCAATCTGACCTTATCCTCCTCAATAGAAACTTTTAAAATATTCAAAATTTTAGAGTAAAGAAGATCTCAATAACATCTTAGAGAATTTAGACACTCTTGATATTTGATTTCTTTTTATGATGCTCTCCTTATTTCCACCTTTCCCATATCCCTATCTATTCCAACATTATATTGGTATAGTGATATTACAAAAAACTCCCTCTTTTCTTTTACCAATTATCCCAAACCTTCTTAGATCATTTTTTCATATATATATCTATGAAACTTTCCATCACTAACCTCTACTCCATTCAAAAATTTGAGGATGAGTCAATTTCTGATTTTTTAGACCATTGGAGAGGTTTGATAAACCAACTCTCTTTCTCTTTGCCCAAACCCAAATTTATTGAGCTTTTCTCTTAGACTTGTGCTAAACATATTTTTGCCACTTTATAGGTTCAGACTTTCAAGACCTTTGATGAGGATTTCACCATGGATGAGGGGAAGATAAAATTGTGAAAAAAGAAATATAGTTTCAATTAAAATTAAACCTCCTCCTCCAAAACCACCAACCACTCCAACACCAACACCAAAACTAAGGGAACCATGAATTCAGTTGTCATTAAAACAACCCCTCCTCTAGTTGTTAACCAACCCAAATCTTCAAAAAAATTTAGCCAGAATACCTAAAACCAAAACTATAACAACCAAAAATAATATAGTCTACTAGGGGAGTCATATTCTTTAGTATTATAAAAAATCAAATATCATACAACTTCCTCCAATTAAACCCTCACAATAATTCAATTCCTCTCATCTTATACCCAACTAGTATAATGGGAATGAATTGTGTGGTTACCACCATGTCATTGGTAATAATGTTAGTAGATGTAATAATTTCAAAAGCATTATCCAAGGGTTGATTCACAAGGGGGAACTTGTGTTAGATAACCCCAATTCACCCCCAAATTAGTCACTTGATATTATTAGGTAGCCATTCCCTAACCATGCCCCTTCTAAGAACAATGAAAATAATATCATCTCATATCCATGAGGTCTAAACTATTAATGTGGTTCATAGTGAACTCAAATTTGAGGAAAACATAACCCAAACCACTTTTTCTTCCCCTCCACTTATATAGGTAATAGAGTTACCTTTTATTCCCTTGGAATTTGAAACAAAAGAAGCCATTTTCCTCCCTTATCCACTTGTTATGGTAGTGAAAACCACCATCCCCTCTCCTTTGGAATGCTTGATAGAGGAGATAACCATCACTTCCCTTCCCTTTTCTTCCATGATTGAGCTCTCCACTCTTCCTTTGGAAATCTTTCCTAAGGAACAACTTGCTTCATCCACACCTCTCATGAAGGAATCACCTTTCAAAACCTTTGAGCCTTTGATTGAGGAAAATTATAAGGAAACTACTTCCCTTTCTCAACCCATTCATTTGTCCTTTGAGTCTATTACCAAAGGAGCTAAACCCATTAAATAATTCATTTTATATATTAGTTTAAAACTTAGAGTTCCTATCCCAACCCAACATGGATTATGCCACATTTTTGCATCATCTTGGTATTCCTTATCCAACCAAACAAGAGCCCTCAACCATACTTTTGTCTACCCAACATTCCACTTCCACTATTGAACCCACCATCATCCCAACCAAACCATTATAAACCTCTACTTATAAAACCATAGTTGAACCAACCAAACCAACTCCACCTAAAGTAGCCCAAGTACCTTCTATCATCCCAACCAATCTCATCAAAAACCTAGGCATGATCCCTACATAGAGCCTTACTTACCCACCATTAAAGTTACATGTAACTCAACTAGACCCACCAAATAAACTCCAAGTTAAACCAACAAAGAAAGTGGAGCCATTGAGGATTCCAAAATCTAAAACCTTGCCTCTCATTTTTACCTTGCCTTTCATTTTAGTACTGCATCCTTCTTCTATCTTGGAAACTCACCCCTCTACCTTTGTTAAGAGGATGAATCTTCCAAATAAATCCCAAACCCAACCTCAAATCCTAACTAGACCTTTACCCATATTCACCAAACCATTCATAACTGAACCATCCAAATCCCAACCATCTACCTTTAAACATTCTATCTCTAAACCATCTATCTCCAAATCTTCTACCTCTAAACCTTTCACCTCTAATCCATTAATCCCAAATAAATATAATCTAAAACAACCTACCAATAAAATACCTCCCCCAAAATCTCCTAGTACCAAACCCACTCCTATAAGGGTTTCCAACCCAACTATCAAAGCCAAAACCTTCACTCCCTTTACACCACTACTTGAGTCTTACTCAACCATATTTCAAAGGTTATTTCAAGCCTCTTTTTTCACCTTGCCACCCATCAAAACATTCAACCCACATACTCGTAAACCATCTTGGTTTAATGATAATATGGTATGCTCATACCATAGAGCACCTGGGCATGATATAAAGAACTATAAAGCTCTCCAAGTCCTAGAACACCAGTTATTTGATGAGGGTGACCTATTTTAAAATGAACCTCCCATGATCCTACAACCAATATGGGAGCCAAAATTAACCATCTGACACTTATCTACTCCAAAACTCTCATCTAAGAGTGAGGAGGAAATGATTCATTCTTTTAGCCCAAATCTTCCCTAAATCCATACCATCCATGTGATCACACAATCACAAGCCCAAAAAAAAAGATAAGGGGAAGGCAAAGGTGTAAATTCCATGGACATAACCTTCTTACACCACCCAATCACCTATCCAGACCCAAACACCTTCACCTTCACCCAAACCTAACGTGTCCATCTTGGGTGCCTCCTAGTTTAACCCTTCTAAGTCAATCCAAAGAGTAGTTCAAAAGTAACTTCACTAAACAGTAGTGAAAATGAGTTTATATGAACTAATCAATACCTCACCCCATAATTTACATGTGATGATGGAGGCTTTACACTCTATATAGGTTCAACTAAAAGATCCATAACCTCTATCAATGTTTGTTTGAGCCCTTCAAATTTCCACCCTCATTAACTTCAAGGGTTTAGAAATACCCTCCAATCATCTTGATCATTTGGATCTTCCCCTTTCCATTACCATGTACATAAACCAAACCCACATCAAGAGGGTTATGACTGATGGAGGATATAACAACAACATTATCTCCTCCCATGCATATGACCAACTAAAATTTTTAGAGAACATTATGTCAGAAACCACAATGGTTATCCATTCCTTTAATGACACCATGGCCACAAACTTAGGGATAGTCTTCCCCCACATTCATTTAGGACCTCACACTCTTGTCAAACTCTTCTATGTGGTAGAAGGTAAGTTCTAATATAATTTTTTTCTTGGATGCCTTTAGATCCATTCCATGGGTTGTGTACCATCCACCCTATATTGGTGCATCAAATTTGAGCATGAAGATCACATAATTACCATATGAGATGACCCAAATCCTTTTACATCATGAAATATGACATACCAACCCAATGATTTTCTCCTCCTTCCATCCACCAAGCCTTCACTAACCAATGATAGATCCACCTCTTCTACCCACCAAGCTTCCACTATTTCATCCATCCCTTCTTCCTAAATCCCTATAAAGGATCCCTTGTAATTAACATTCTAACATCTTTCAATTAGGTAGTATCACTTATTAAAAGTATAGGAATCTTGACCAAAATCCTAGTTAAGATTCTAATATTAGAGCCATTCTTCATTTTAAGCCTCCTAATCTCCAAACAAATCTTGTCTATGGGTAACTTAATCAACCACATTCTTCCTCCTCTACCTCCTCTTCTCTTCACCCATTTACCTTTGATTTCCCATATCTATATAAACCAATGTTTCTCAATACATACCTCCATAGGTGTCCTTGAAAGGGATTCAGTCTAGAGAATTACAAACACAGACCACATAAGTTGTTTCCATATAAGACCCAAAATTTATGTGATATATTTGGTCTTAGATTCATTCCACCTAAAGAGCTAACCAATTCACCTCCTGTTACCACCATTGATAAGGAATATCCATCCTCAACAACCCCTTTACCATAAAAATTTGAGGATCTTGAAATCATTCCCCCTAACATTTTTTTTCATCAATGTGATTAGCTTGGGACCCTTGACTTATCAAAATGATGGGGAGACCATAACTATTCCTCTAACTCATCCCAAGATGGTAGAAGATGACTCCCCTACCATTAATACCATTTCGTGTTAGGATTATGATTCCCTTATCACTTATCTTGGTGCATAATATTATTATATCCACAAATATCTCCCTCCTAAGGCTTCAACCATGTTTAATGAATCCACTATGGATGTCAACTTGGGTACTCAGGATAACCCACACATTATCAAAATCAAACAATGGTTAGATTCCTCAAAGAGTTAAGATTTCCCCTCCTTTTTAGATTGTATCATAGCATTTATGTGGTATTATAGTGGCATTCCAAGAATCAACCCTTTCATCACCACTAATAATATCATTACTACCCATGATGCTAATATTTTCAAAGAGAGGCTTCATCAAATACACCCACATATAGCCCTTCTTGTCAAATAAGAGATTCAATGCCTCATATCCATGAATTTAATCCAACCCATTAATTATCCCCAATGGGTATTAAATGTCATTATTATCACCAAAATATTAGGGGGACTTTTTATTTACGTGGACTTCCATTATCTAAACCTTGCTTGCCCAAAAGATGACTTCCCTTTTCTAAGCATCAACTAGCTTGTTGATCTTATAGATATCCACAAGATGATATATCTTATGGATGGTTTATTAGGCTATAATCAAATATTTATTTCACTTGAAAACCAACATAAAAATACTTTTATCACTCCATGGGGAACCTTCTACTATAAGGTCATGTATTTTGGTCTAAAGAATGATGGTGCAACTTATCAACACGCTATGACCTACATACTCCATGACCTTATTTATAAAACCATGGAGGATTACAAATATAACCTTATTGGGAAATATAAATGTCATAAATATCATTTAGTAGGCTCAAGGTTATCATTGAAAACATCATCCATTACCATGTCTACCTTAACCCCAAGAAGTGTATCTTTGGGGTCTTTTTAGGAAAGCTCATTGTTAATTTTATCTCTCCATAGAATCAAAATTGATCCCACTAAAGTCAAGGTGATGCTTTCCATGCCTCCTCCAACCAACCTCAAGCAACTTTATATTTTTTAGGGGAAGCTTTAATCCATTTAATGTTTCATCTCTCAACTATCTGATAGATTCTATCCTTTATACCACCTTTTAAAAAAAGATATATATTTTAAGTGGAATAAAAACATTAAAAAGGCCTTTTATTAACTTAAATAATACTTTATTTCTCCACCCATTCTCATTCCTCTTAAAGAGGATCAAACTTTCTACATGTACATTTCTACCACCAACCACTCTTTAGGGGAAATGCTTTCACATCAAGATGAGTAGCATAAAGAGCAAGCTATCTACTATATAAGTTTAACACATATATAGTACAAAAATTGATACAACCATACAAAGAAAAATTACCTTGCCTTGTTCTTCATGGCCTCCAAACTTTGCCATAACCTTCTCAATCACAAGACCTATGTCATAACCAACCCACTCAATTATATGTACTCTAAGCCATACCAAAACTAGTGTATGGCTAAGTGGCTCATATTTTTAGTTGAGTTTGACCTTGATTTACTCTAGAAAGAAGTAAATTTAAGGAACATTTATTACTGACCAATTGGTTGAATCACCTTCAGTGAATAACCAATCATCTCCCATTGAGTTTCTTGATGAGTCCATCATGACTCTTTCTCAATAAGACGTCACCTATCAAATGACTATGTAATTTTATTAATCAAAGTGTAAATATGGTGGGAGTGATGGTATAATTCTCATCACCCTTGATAATGAAGCCCTTACCTTATATTTCAAGCTTGATTTTTATTTTACCAATAACATGGCTAAGTTTAAAGCCTAGTGATAGGTCTCCAAATTGCTTTAGCCTTGGGAATCAAAATGATCATCATATTTGGTGACTCCCAGCTCATGATCAATTAAATCAATGAATCTTACCAGTGTAAAAATGACATCCCAAAATAGTATAAATAATTTGTTCATATTCTATTGATGTCATTTGATCACTAACTTATCCAAGGTACCCCATGATCTATAAACAAGTTCATTGATATAATGACTTCCCTTGCTTTCTATATCCCATCCATACCTTCAGATTATAGGTATTTTGTCACTATCCATCATCTTACCAAGCATTTTTATACCAAAATAGACCTTCCTTTTATTTTAAGTGTGGAAGAGTCCCCATCTGATATTTGGTATAAGTAGACCTTTGACTATCTCAACCTAGGCATCATTCCCTCCAATAATTTTAGGAATGGTCACAATGCATTTATTTAGGGTACCTCTTGTTATACCATAGTAGGGGGATTATTTATAAGCATGTCTCTAATTATCTCCTTTTCTATTACCTATGTAGTCATGAAATTTCTCATGCTATTAGAGAAATGCATGATGGGATTTGTGGAGAAAACTTTAGTGGTTAAGCTATCACTAAACGTATCCTTTTCCTTGGATACTATTGGCCCACCCTCAACTAGGAATTTTGTGATTATGTGAATAATGATGTTAAAATCTCAATAACATGCTAATTTACATCTCATGCCTAGTCATAATCTTCAAGTATCCAAGGATTTTTGGCCCTTCTCACAATGGGGACTAGATCTTATTAGTTAAATTAACCCTCATTATTTTCAATGACATCATTATATCATCATTGTGATATAATATTTCACCAAATGGGTTGAGGCTATTCCTCTCATCTCAACCAAGGATGAAAATATCATTGACTTTATTAACCATAACATTATCTTCCATTTTTATGTTCCTTATAAAATTATCACTGATAATGGTAAATATTTTAAGAATAAAAAAGTCTAGAGTCTTTGTGATGCATTCAATATCAAGTTAATTTTGTCATCACCTTATCATCCATAAGATAATGGATAGGCTGAAGCTTCTAGAAAAACCCTTAAAAAATGCTAACTAAAATGGTTAATGCATTTGGTCAAGATTGGAATTTACACATCCCCTTCACCTTATGGTCATATCATACTATAATTTAAACCCCTATGGGTTCTATCTGAGTTTCTCTTATTTTTGTAATAAAGGTTGTATTAGCTCTCGAAGTCCAAATTATCTCTCTTTGCATATCCCTATAGGATATCCTTTTTAGGGTGATTGTCATCAAGAAAATTTATCCCAACTCAATATATTTGATGAGCATCATTTTGCCACACTTAATCATATTCATGCCTATCAAGAATAAATAAATCACACTTATAAAAAGAACCTAAGAGAATGAGCATTCAATATTGGATACCTCATCTTAAGGGAAAAACATTTAACTGATATGGAAAAGAGAAAATGGGGTAAGTTTTCTTTCAATTGGCTTGGAACTTATATCATAATGTACAAGTATGGATAAAGAGTTTACCATTTGTCCTCTCTTTAAGGGAAACAAGAACCTGAGCCTCTCAAATGCTTTACATTTGCATCTTTTATTTTGTTAAACAAGATCAAACTCATCATTTGTCTAGCTTAAGCTCATCCCTTGGTTTATTATATTTCCCCATTTACTCCCATCACTTTGAAGACAATTGATTATAACATAGAATCATGTCATTATCTATCATAGTTATAGCCTTAATCTTATATATGGGTACCACTTCTCTACACATGGCATGTTTCTCATGGATACTTTTCATCCATAATAGGATGAGATCCCATGGTCATTATATCTTAAAGCATCCTCTCATACACCATTTCAACCTTATTTTTCTTTAGTTTTTTCTTCATAAAGGTAAGCCTTTAATCCTCTATAATCAAGTATATGTCATAAAAAGAAAAAAAAACATTAGAAGTCATATATCTTATGGGTCATCTCTAGAATTAGTAGACTGATCCCTTGAAGGATTACTACCAAAAACAATAAAAATTGATTAATGTAAGGTAGACTACTCCTTTTAAGGAGAACTATAAAAAATCCTAAAACAAATCTTAGAAACTTAGATCACTCTGTTGAAGGATGGGTAAGTAAATCATTTGCCAAAGAAATCAATTTCTTGTAATATTCTCACATCGATCATCTTCCTAAACCTTTCAAAGAAACATAAAAATATAGAAACACCCCTTATAAAAATTATTAAAATCAAACATATAGAATAATTTGGAAGCCATAATTGCCTTTCATAAGCAGACTTCCCACATTGATCATTCTACACCATCTATGATGTAGATTTATTTATACTAAATCTTTGGCAACCTACAGAAGAGGACATCTAACCTCATATGAAGGTTCCTTTATCATAAATGTCTCCTTTACACCCTCTATAAAATAAGGGATTTTGATCTTACTTGACACTGTATTATCAAGAAACATTTTAACCAAAAAATGAATGCTTATGTGAATCATACGAAGGGTTTGCATTCATACACTGATCTAACTTTAATTTTTTTTGTCCTTGCCAAAGAAGAATCATCAAGTCTCCATATTATTTTACCAAACCCATTTGTTGATGCATTATTTAAGATTATTGTAATTTGATTATTTTATCTTTCTTTTCTTTTCTCACATGTAGTTTTGTTATCCAAACTTACTCTATGTGTTTTAAGATTAATTCACCTTCATCTAATCTAATACAACTCATTAAAAATATATAAATAACAAAAATGTGTTTAATTTTGCAATTGCTTTATTAACTTATTTGTTTAACTATTTTTAATCATAATTTTTTTTAATTAATTAACCATCTCATACATCAAACATCACTTCACCCTTCTAACTAATCACATCAGCTAATCATAACCATTTTTCACATCTATAACCTTTTAGTCATTTATTTTATAAATAAATGAGTAATCTACATATGTTATCCATCACATCTATATCTAGATAAGGAATCATAGATTCATTAATTTAAAACATCCACACTTATAACATTTAATAAGAAAAATGTTAATCACAACATTATGATCATATCATAAACAATAACATCATCATGAACATTGAATAACTAACCATAACCATAAACAACATCCATAGCCCATAATCACATCAATAATATCATAATCATAAATAATAATATATAATAATAATAATGTCCATGTCTCTCCCTTTATGTACAACTCACTACATCAGCTCATAGGTCAATATCAAAATCATATCATAAATCAAACTAGAGAGTCTCATAGGAGTCTAAGTTTCTAGGGAACCACTACCTCTTAGATCCTATCCATCTCTAAGACATATCTTTTCCCCCATAGATGTTTCCCACTTAGTGTATCACTCCTATCTCCCTAAATAACCATTGAATTCTACTCATCATATCAGGGCTCATCTAGAAGTTATCTAAAGAGTAGTGCTTTGTAGTATTTAAGCTCCTTAACTATGGCCAAATACCTCACCATAGGGATGGTCCTCACTAGTCTTATAGGTGTAGGTGCCTACCCTCATTATTTAATCAAATCATCCCTCTCTTGTGTAACCAAGGACAACTATGATCGTGATCTATCCCTCTCTTGTATAAGGATAGCCACCTAGCCCTATTCTATATCTCTCTCTACAGTCATCATGGCTAGTGCTACTTATGTTTTGGCTAGAACCATCATTTTATGATATCTCTCCATGATGAGTGCCTACCTATTAGGGACATTCACATCTGTATGGTCCCCATTCCCTTCCATGTCTATATTAAGAGCCTACTATATATCATCTCTTTTATAAACTACCATTACATAATAATTCTAAAACCATACAAGGTAATATAGCATCACACCTATATCATCAATATATGTTACCAATGGTATCAACTCATGGTCAATATCTATCTCCTCTAATTATGGAAGAGGTAGTGGTGCCTCAACATCCTCTCTCCTATACCTCAAGAAAGCACTTGGGGACACCCTAAATTAACCCAAATTGTCTCCTCACCCTATCAAATGGGATAAGCTCTACCTCATTATCCCATCTATGATAGATCCACCTATAAATGTACAATTATAAGTTATACATAGCATAGCTCACCCATGCTAGGAATATGGTATATGGCCTTCAAATAACTTCCCCATTAAATAGTGCCTCTAATTTGTCCCTATAAAACTCTAGATCTTGTGTCACTCTCCCTAGTTTTATAGGTGCAGAGTCACCTCTCCATCTAATGAATCCAACTCTAAACTCTCTTTACTCCCATGTCTACCATGAAAATCCATCTGGTCAAAGTACCCTGATGTACTCATAATCCTAGTAGTGTATCATAAACCCTATGCTAATTATATATCACCTATGTAACATGTATCCCCAAATCTCTTAATATATTTGCACTAGTAAAATCAAGGCCCATGCAAACATTGTCTAATCTATGAACATGTCTACAATAATAACTATCAATAAAAATGTAAATCTATCACTATTAAAATCTAGAAGTGCATAACAATTCATGACTATCATCATCATCATCATGACAATTCATATCCCTCCCTTGTCCATGTGATATATAGGTGCATAATGGAATCCTCTAATGTGCCCCCTCACATGAATAAATTCTTCTCCAAATAATTGATCCATATACACATCTTAATCTCACTATCGATATGATCTAGCATATCACCCCATATTGGTAGCATCAAAACTAGGTGTATATCCTCCAACATATTAGTAATCTCTCTAATTGATAATAAGAAAGTGTTAGTTGTAGGGTCCCATCTTTCGATGAAGGCTAATAACATTACAACATCTCTTGGCATGTGCTAGTAAAATATCATACCTCTTAGGCCCACTATTGTCATGTGATCCATCTCTTAGTCTATGATATCCCTATGTACCTCATCTAAGAGTTGAGACACTCGATCTTGCACCTACAGTTGCTCCCTCACCTGTAAGGTTAGATATTTAACTTAGTCTACCTTGTCATTGAAACATATCCCATAACTTTTACCTATTAATCCTACCCCCTACCTAATTACACACCCAGTCCCCTTAAAAATCTAAATTTTATTTTGAACACAACCCTTACCCATTTCTATTTCTTGATTTACCCCATTTCCATCATTGATACTAACCACCAATAGTCGAGTGTCAACTAATGATGGTTCCTTGTAGAACCATGGCCAATCAACCCTTAACCATTGATGATTTTAGTTGTGAACCATCAATGGTCCACATATTGATTGTTTGATTGTCTCTTATTGATTGACAAAGGTTGATAGCAACTACCGATGGTTAATATGTAGAGACCATTAGAAACCCACAAACCCCTAAAAACCTCAACCTATAAACACAATCTTTGCCTACACTTGATCTATTTTTCATCCCTTCCCTTCACTTTCACCAACCTATTTCTACCCCCCTCTACAAAATTCTTACCAAATCTCAAATCCTCCAATTTCCAATGCATACACACCCAAGCAAAACCAACAAAATAAAACCACTTTCAAAATTAATGGATCCCCTACCTTGTTACACATCCTTTATCATGGTGGATCCCTTGGCACTACTCCCATTGATCAACCCCTTGTTCTATCTTTACCTTGTTTCATCCTCACTAACTTTCTAACTTTCTCTAGCCCACCATGACCAAAATTACACCTCCCATGTCTACTATTGACCAAATAATCTTCACCCAACTTGATCAACTCATAAATAACAAACTAGTGATGTTTTCACTTAGGACAATAGAAATATCATGGGTCTAATTTTCAAATGAGAAAATAAAACCCAATTTGACCTTTTATAGTTAACTTTTTAGGCTTACATTTGACAAGTAATGGTCATAGGTGACCATCGATGGTTGACCTTGACCATTGATAGTTGACCCTTCTAGTGTTTTACCATCCTACCATATCCTTTTCCTAAAGGACCACATAGCCCAACTTTCCCTTTACCCACCTATCTCACCTTTTGGTTATTTAGTCCACTTGTATGCCTTTATTTACACTGATAACACCATAATACCTTTACCATCACCTTTTTTTTCATGATCCTTACCACCATTCATGATGGTATTCTCAAACTCAACCCTTTTTTAACATTGACCTTTCGAATGCCTCTGATTTTTCACCTCAGTGATTCTAGACAACTGTGTCCTCATTTGTGTTCTCACGTTCAACCACTTTTTAGACTCATGATACCACAAAAACCTTTACTCATATAATTTGAGTTTATGAGTGTAATAATATTCTACACCTAAATGTGGTGGCCTATTTTATTTGTCACATATCCCCCCTTACACTAACCTATTTTACCCATTTTGCAACCCTTTTTCATTTATAAAACCCACACCTGACTCTATTTTCACCTCATTGCATCCTAATTTAAGGGGGAACACCTCCTCATATACTTAGGTCATATATATAATTGGCCATTACACCTATTTTTTTTGTTTTTTAGCTTGATGATGCAAACTATACAATAAAAAGGGGTAAAATGTAAACACTTGAAAACTACATAATGCATTTCTAGTCATCAAAACACCCATTTGCCTTGTTAATCCCCCTTGGGTTAGGATTACTTATTAAAATCCTTATATGTACCCATTCAAATAAATTAATTAAGTTAATTAATTTAATAAATCCTATTTATAACCCACCTACCCAAACCCATGCTTAATAATATCGACACCTAGCCTAGAGATAATTTATACCCTAGCAATTAATAACTTTAACCTCCTAGACTTGTTCTTAAAACGTCTCAATTATCTCATTATTAATCTAAGACCATTTCCCATGGAATTAAGTACTAGTCATTAGTGGAATTGGATAAATTTATCCAATTCTAACTATGTCCCCTTGACTACTGATTGTTAGCCCTTGATCATCAATGATTGACCCAAACCATCGATGGTTACCTACAACTTCACCTTAGGAGTGCATGATATAAGAATTAAAATTCAACTCAAATAAAACTCACTCATTGATTACTAGCTATTTAATTTTAGTCTATTATTCACATGATGAATGCATGTCAGATTATTTGTGAAACTATTTATTAAAAATTTTCATTTCAATGCTCCTTTGCTCTATATTATGATATGAAGAGAAGGTTAAATAGATTATAATGGAAATATTTTGACTCCCAAGTGAATCCAAAAGCTTCCTAGTGAACTTTGAACTAGGATAGAGACTTAGGGTGATTTTGTAACTCATTATCTTGATCTAAGTTATTATTACTTTGCTAACATTGCTCTAGGATCCATAACAACATTTATCCCACCTCAAAATTCCTTAGACCAATAACACCTAATTATAAGACTATATATTTTCTATCAAGATGTAGTAATTAGCTTTATTTATTTTAGTCCTTGTGTCATTCATTTCTCTATACTTTATTGCCTATGCTAGAATTTTGAAACTCCAGACACTTCATCTCCTAACCAAAATCATCCATAACCTATTCCAATCACCCAAACACCACTTCTATAGCCTATCTACAACCTTCACAACAAATGTTTCTTCCCAAACCAAATGTAATAGTAACCTCTAATGGTCACCTAACCACCAACGGTTGGCCCTAATCGCTGATGGTCAAACCCAACCACTAATGGTCACTATGTGTCACTTTATAATATAAATCTAATTTATTCCATTTAACCATACCTAAATCTTAGTTTATGAGTTTATATTTTATCATAGAGATTCAACTTATTTTCTAAACAAGTTTGAATGATTTAACATTAGTATTCAATCATTTATTTATATTTTTAGTCAAAATCACTTATCTCTTTTCTAGAATTTTTTGTAATTGCATTTAAGTACCCTCAGTTATTCATGAAATCATATATTTTTAGTTTGTTAGGACTTAAGTTTTTTAAAAGTATGGATTGACAACCTCTAAGGAAGCTTGTGCTTCCTAGATATAGCTCATGCTAGGCAGTCCACCCTACTATCTCACTAATCCACCATTCTCTAGACTACTTTTTTTATCTATAGGTCATCCTCCCTAGATAAAGAGGAGTATCTACAACCATATAGATCATGGAGTATGTTGTCCCCCAAAAATATCACTCATTTTTGGGACAACATTTGAACTATTTTGGTCCTACAGACCAAAATTATCTCTTCCCTTTTCAAAATTTGTCTTAGACATTCAAATTTCTCATTTTTCAATCTTCTCAGAAATATACAAACTCAGCAAGTCAAGTTTAATGGGCTTTTATATGTTAAAATCTATGGACTCCTTCAAGGTTAGAGAAAATTATGGACTTGGTTTCTATAGACTCTACAAATAGGCTCATTTCTACAAGTTCAATGAGTTCCAGGTTCAATCAGTTCAATGCTTTTGGTTCAACAGGAGGTTCAATCAAAGGAATGGCTTAATGTCTCAGTTCAACCAAGCGGTTCAATGCTTTATTTCATACTTTTGTTCAATCAAACAATTCATCAATCAGTTCAAGGCTTTGTTTGAACCGTTGAACCAAAACTTGGTTCAACGGTTAGTTCAAACACATGGTTTAAAGGCAAGTTCAACAAGAGGTTCAAAGCCTTGGTTTAATAGAATGGTTCAAAACTATGGTTCAATGGAATATTTCAACACATGGTTCATCACCAAAGTTTAAAGAGATTCCCAAAGGACCCTGAAGGGTAGGTGCCCTTGGGAGAGACTCTCGACTGCCAATTTGAAAACACTTCCTGAAGCTGAAAGAGGACAAAGAAATGAAGTGACAAAAAATGTCAAATTCAACATAATGAACTAGCCATTGATCCTTTGAACATATAGACTAGAATACATTCATGGATTTCAAGGCCAAGACCAACAAAAAGTGGGGAAGGAATATAACAACAAACTAAATCCAAGACCTGATTTAATTAACTAGAAAAGGAGGAATGATGAAGATAAGATCAGATCGCTAGGTGGACATTGAAAGTTATAAACTTTTAATAAGCATGACTTATTTCCCCACATTGATAAAATCAAATGGGTAAAATGCCCCTAAGTTCTGGCCTGTATTCTTAATAGATTCCAATGCAACATGATGTATTACTATTCTCGAGTCTTTCTTAAAGAGGTTATATAAGGAAATCTCTTCTATTGTAATGGGGATCTCTTTTTTGTCAATTAGAATGAAACTCTACCCACATTGTAAGGCATTACTGAGACTTTGAGCTTAGATTACCAATCTTATTTTGTTACTAGAACAAGAAAGCAAGTGGTTTTTTAGACTTTATACTGTAATATCTTTGTTGTTAAGGAAATTGTTCTTATGTCTTTTTCTTCAATATATCTTCTATTCCTTTAATTCAATAAGTAGAATTGGTGACAACAGTAAAAAAGGTGTCCTAAAGAGTCAAGTGTGGAGAGACTTTGTGCCCCTATAATTGCCTTTAGTGTGTTTTCTTTTCATTTTTGTGTAAAGGACCTTGGGGTGACTTTGTGCCCTTATTTTCCTTCGTATCTTACTCTTGAGAAATCCAAGTGAAGACTTTGTGCTGCATCTCGATTTACTAGTTATTACATCCTTTGCTACATATTTTTGTTACTTCTAGGAGTATTCTTGTGGTTTTTTGAATAGTACTTCTAAAAGAAGAGGAGTACTATCAATCATTTCCCTTGAGTGTTTCCTTTGATCCACACACATCATCTCTAAAAAAAGAGAGATGGATGGTTTATCCTACCCATGAGTATTATTTTTTTGTTTATATATATATATATATATATATATATATATATAGCATAGCTATAGGGAACCTCCCCTTGATGAGATGAGAGATCAGTGTCTTTCTGATGTGGTAAACCTACACATTTGAATGACTAATCTTCCTACTTTGGCTGATCAGACCTATTTTGTTTATCAATACACTGATCAACAAAATATTTAACCAATAATTTTTGGCAACTTTGTTGGGGAAGAGCACGCAGTTTGAAGTCTCATACTTCAAGCTAAAGTAGATCTTGCTCTTTTCCAATTTTTTTCTACAATTTGGTAAATTCACATTATAGCAGAGGCTAAAAATCCCAAGGTGTTGTCAACCCTACTTTTGAGTTGGTGCAATAGAGTAATTTTGAGTTGTTTCCTCCACAATTTCACCTTGCATGAACTGCTGGTCAAGCCTTGCCTGCCCACACTCCACCTAGATTAGTGATCCCACTTTTCCATAATCAAATAATGGCTCAAGGACCCTATGGTAATTCTTTTAGTCCCCTGAATTTGACTCCACCTCTGCATGAGCTTCCATGTAGTTTAAGGAAGAATTTCCCCAAATTATTCAGTGATGGGAAGGTTCATCTTGATGAACACATTGCATCTTTTAGCATAGCTTGTGGTGTAATAGGTGTGGAATTTGAAGACATAGTAGTCAGGCTATTCATGGAAACACTACAAGGTGTTGCTACAGACTAGTTCTACCACCTGTAGGCTAGGTCAGTGACTAATTGGGACACTCTAAAAGACAAATTTGAAGCCAGGTTCAAGCCTAAAAAAGATACACATGCCTTGCTAGCCCAACTCACTCAGATGAAGAAAGAGCCTCATGAGCCTATGAGGGATTTTATTGCCAGGTTTGACAAGATGAGGCATAGGATTCCCATGGTTACCCAACTAACACCTCAGAACCTCAAATGTTTCTTTATCAACTCACAACTGCCTAAAGTGAGTTTCTTGCTAAGACGGGCTAGACACATAGACCTTGTTGTTGCTCAGGACTTGGCTACTAAGGTAGAAGATGACCTTATCTTGGTAGGAAATATAAGGAGAGACCCTAATAAAGGTAAATCATCTTCATCTTTTGACAACTCCCCTATAGTCACTACTAACCCAATGGTCCAAAAGCTAGCAAATGAAATGATAGCTCTCAGAAAGCAAATGGTACAAGGGATGCCATCTACTCCTGCATACAAAGATATGCCCAAGAGGAAATTCTAGAATCAGGTGTACCAAGGTAATGTTGCCAGGAATCAGGGATAGCAAAATTACCTTCCTCCCCCACAGAGAAACCTCACCCTTGAAGTGCCTCCAAACAACTCAATAATTTGATATCTTGAAGCTGAAGCAGATTTTTCATTCTAGCCCGAGTTAAATCCTGAAGATGATGCTAATTTCTTCACTAAGAAGAAGAAAAATTAGCTAGCAACTCCCATATTGGTTTCCTAAACTATCAAGATGAATCCAAAAGTGAAGGCCATGCAACTGATGGGTCGTATGTTGTATTCACCCAGTCTAAGAATCAATTAGCTCAACAAGCTGATAAAGAGAAAGCAGAGGAGTGACCTCAACCAATAGTTTCAATTGCTAAGTGGGGATCCACTCTTCCTTTCTAGCCAAAGGACTTGGTGGTTTCAAGAAAGGTAAGTACCCCAAATGTCCTTACACCTTCTACTTCAATTTCATATTTCAATCCTCCCCCTTTAAAAAATTAAAAGGATGAACTCCCATCCTCTGCTCCTAGCTCATTCCAGACATTTGATATCATTGACCATATAAAGAGAACCAAAATTCAAATGTCTGAATTTGAATTTCTGTAGTCCCATCCTGAACAATTAGACAGACTAGTTCAATGTGTTAAGAACTAGAACATAGCAATTCCTGAAGTGACACATGATGCTACTAAAAATGCACCCACCAAGAACAACCTTGTCACTGCTCCCCCTACTTCTCCTAGTAGGACTGAACCTTTTTATGTCTCATTGCTGATAAATGGACATTAGCTGAATAATTTCATCATTGATTTTGGAGCTTTAGACAATGTCATGCCTGCTAAAGTGGCTAAATCTCTTGATCTCATATTGATCAAGACATTTAGGAGATGTTTCTCCATGGAGAATAAGTAAGTACCATTGTTGGGGAAAATAAAAAATGCCCAATTTGCATTTGTAGCCTTCCCAGATAAGAGAATCAAGATGACTGTCTTGGTGGCTGATGTCCCAGCATCCTATGGTATTTTGCTTGGACAATTTTTTTGCAAGGATGTGGGAGGATAATTAAGCATGGATCTATTTAAGGTAAACATCCCTATCTAAGGTGTGATGAAGAGATTGCTCCTTAAAAATGAAGCAAAATATGTGGTCACTCAGACATCAGCCCCTAAAGTTCAAATCATTTTTGAATCCGTAGGTATGGGTAACTATTTTCTATCTACAGATGAAGTGCATGAAACACCTAAAAGTATCAACTCAAAAATTAGTTCAAAAATAATAGTAGAAAAATTGGTAGGCTGTAGTATAGACCAAGAAGGATTCTCCATTTCTGATGAAGGAAAGTCTAAAGAAAAGTTAGTATCAAATGAAATATGGACTTTGGAATTTGATGGCAGTTATTCCTCTACCGTTTTAGGAGCTGGGATTATTTTGATATATCCTCAAGGAAATAGTTCCCTTCATCTTACAAATTATAATTTAGCAACACTAAAAGTACAACTGCATATAAATCTTTGTTGCTGGGTATGAGGGTTGCTCAAGAAAAAGGCATCAAGTTTTTTCATGCCAAAAGAGATGTTAAATTAATAGTTTGTCAAGTGAGGAACTTATACCAAACTAATAATGAAAGATTATGCCACTACCATAACTTGGATTGGGACCAAATTGAATGTTTTGATGCTTTCAACATTTTTGCCATACCTAGAGAGTCTAATGATAAAGTTGATGCACTTGCTATTTCAACAACACTTTTAGTTCCCCATTCAGATTTCAAAGAAGACAGGTATACCATTGAGTTGTTCTATAGACCAAGTGTTCCTGACAATGCTGATCATTGGTAATTATTCAATGATGATCATCAAATCATTGCCTTCCTAAAATGAAAAGATAACTTTGAACAACTATGTTTTAAAGGCAGTGAACCTCAAAAGAATGAATCTATGTTTGAATCTAGCCTAGATATAAATGAAGAATTCTTGTAGCCGAAAGGAAACAAAATTCCCAAAGGCCTGGTTTCTCTTAAAAATATATTTGACAAATATGATATATTCCTTAAAAAACAACAAATAGACTCGAGTTTCTCTCAAGGATTTGATCAAGTGAATTTGTCTATTGAAGAAAATCCCAAGATGATCAATATTGGTAAGTGTTGTACCCCTGAAGAAAGATTCAAGTTCACCTCTTTACTCTATCAATACATGGATGTCTTAGCATATTCTTATGAAGACTTGAAGTCTCTTAGACCAGATGAAATCCACCATAACATTCCTCTCAAGGCCAACTCAATGTCATATAAGCAAAAATCTAGACAGTATAATCCAAAAATATCAAGTACTATTATGTCTAAGATACAAAAGATGTTAAATGCTAGAATCATCTTCCCAATCCATCATTATACATGGATTGCAAACATAGTGCATATAAGGAAGAAGAATGGAAAAATTTGCATTTATGTAGATTTCAGAAACCTAAATCAAGCATCTTTAAAGGATAATTATCCTTTTCCAATTATGGATCAAGTGCTTCAAATAGTGATAGGTGTAGAGATATTATCAATGTTGGATGGCTTCTTAGGTTATAATCAAGTTGAAGTTGGTGAAGTAGACCAACACAAGACTGCATTCACCACACCTTGGGGTACATTTGCATATAGGAGAATGCCTTTTGGTCTAATAAATGCTGGTGCTAATTTTTAGAGAGCTATGGATCTTGCTTTCAAAGATGAGATTGGTAAATTCATAGTGGTATACCTTGATGATTTGAATATCTTTTCAAAGCATCAATCTAATCATGTAAATCACCTACAACAAATGCTGGAGCACTGCCGCTAGAATGGTATTTCCTTAAATCCTAAAAAGTTTAGTTTTGGAGTAATAAAGGGAAAACTCCTTAGACACATTATGTCCAAAGAAGGCATAAATATTGACTCAGATAGAGTCAAGTCTATTTAAGAGCTTAATTTACCTAAAATTAAGACTATTGTTCATTCTTTCTTTGGAAAGGTGAATTTCTTACAAAGATTCATCCCCGAATTTGCTGAGAAGACTAGACACATTGTAAACATGATGAAAGGGAAGACCATCTTCAGCTAGACTAAAGAAGGTAAATCAGCTTTTCAGGATATCAAAACTACCATTACTCACGCCCCTACATTAGTTTGTCCAGATTACAACAAAGATTTCATCATATACAACTATGCATCTGAAAATACTCTTTTAGAAATTCTTGTTCAATAGGATAAGGAGGGTATGGAATCTCCTATCTCTTTCATGAGTTTTCCTCTCAAAACTAATGAGATGAAGTATTCAAATATAGATAAGCATGCTTATGCCTTGGTGAAATTAGTCAAACATTTCCGCTTCTATATTCTGAATTCACACACTACTGCCTTAGTTCCTGACTCTACAGTTAAGTCTATATTAACTAAGCACGAGTTTGGCATGAAAAGAGGTAATTGGATTGCAAATATCCAAGAGTTTGATCTAGACATCAAGCTAACAAACCTAATCAGGGGTAAAGGCCTATGCCAATTAATTATTGACAATAAGCTAAAAGACACACAACATGAAGAATTTGAAGTGGAAGAGACACCAACAGTCCTTTTTGTCTCCACTACCAATGAGTGGTATTTAGGTATTACTCATTTCCTTACTTATGGTGAATGTCCTATTCATTTTTCTTACAAATAAAGGAGGACTATTAAGTTGAAAGCTACCAATTTTTTCTTATGGGATAATAGCTTGTACAAGAGAAAGAAAAACAAGCTAGCTTTTGAAATCTTTCCACAATTTGGCCTGTGAAGGACATTTTTTTGCTTCTGTGACTACTCACAAGATTCTACAAGCTAGGTATTACTGGCCAACTCTTTTCGAAGTTACACATAAGTGGGTGAGGAAATGTGAAATCTGTCAGCAATTTGTTGGAAGACCCAAGTTAGCTGCTATGCCTCTCAAGCCAGTGATCATAGAAGAACTTTTTCAACAATGGGGACTTGATTTTATTGGGATCACAAACCCATCTTCAAGTGTTGGACATGATTATGTCCTTACAACAACTAACTATTTCACCAAGTGGGTAGAAGCAATCCCAGCTAAGCATGCTACTTTAGAAGTTGTATGCAACTTCCTCAAAGAGAATATCATTTCTAGGTTTGGAGTTCCAATCAAAATTGTTACTGATAATGTAGCTTGTTTCACCTCTCAAGAAATTACACAATTTTGTTTCCATTATGGAATTACACTCTCTCACTCTTCTGATTATTTTCCATAAGGGAATGGACAAGCTGAATCCAACAATAAGAATCTAGTAACTATTATCAAGAAGCTAGCAGATGACAATCAAATAACATGGCATAAAGCATTGGTTGATGCTCTGTGGGTAGACAAAGTCACACCAAAGATGGCAATTGGTATGTCTCCTTTTCAACTTCTTTATGGTATCAATGCTGAGATACCAATCACCTTAGAATTGCTAGCCTTGAAATTGGCAAAGGCAATTAAAGATCGGACATATGAAATCTCTCTTGAGAAAGGAATCACATGCTTGATTAAGTTGGAGGAATAGAGAACCATGGTGGTAGATAGAATTTCTGCTCATCAAAGTTTGGTAAAGAAACTCTTTGACCAGAAGGCTAGAAATCATGATTTCTAGATTGGAGATCAAGTCCTATTATGGGACAAAAGGAGAGAACCATAGGGGATGCATGGAAAGTTTGACTCCCTTTGGAGAGGCCCATTTATAATTCATCAGCACATTGGTGAAAATAGCTTTCTACTGAAATATCAAGATGAAACACTCTTTTCTCTGCCTCACAATGGGTAGCATCTAAAACACTTCAACTCTTGAAGTATCAGATCATTGAATATGTATATCTGTATATTTATATAGTTTTTAATTCTATTTTGTTTTGTTTGTTTCCATTTTTGATGCCTTTCATTTTTGGGTAGCATGACTCTATAACCCAATGGTACACATGAAGACATTAGAGATTCTAGATTCTACTCCTTTTAATTCTTTTTGCAATTGATAGAAGTTCCCCAACTAGAGCCAGCTATTGTCCCCCAAAAATATCACTCATTGTTGGGACAACATTTGAACTATTTTGGTCCTACAGACCAAAATTGTCTCTTCCCTTTTCAAAACTTGTCCTAGACATTCAAATTTCTCTTTTTTCAAGCTTCTCAAAAATATATGACTCAGCAAGTCAAGTTCAATGGGCTTCTATAGGTTGAATTCTATGGACTCTTTCAAGGTTAGAGAAAATTACAGACTTGGTTTCTATGGACTCTACAAACAGGCTCATTTCTACAAGTTCAACGAGTTCTAAGTTCAATCGATTCAATGCTTTTGGTTCAATGGTGGGTTCAATCAAAGGAATGGTTCAATGTCTCAGTTTAACCAAGCGGTTCAATGCTTTGGTTCATCCTTTTATTGAATCAAATAATTCATCAATCATTTCAAGGCTTTGTTTGAACTATTGAACCAAAACTTGGTTCAACAGTTAGTTCAAACACATGGTTTAAAGGCATGTTCTACAAGAGGTTCAAATCCTTGGTTCAATGGAATGGTTCAAAACCGTGGTTTAATGGAATGGCTCAACACATGGTTCATCACCAAAGTTCAAAGAGCTACCTGAAGGACCTTGAAGGGCAGGTGCCCTTATAGGGGACTCTTGGCTACCAATTCAAAGACACTTCCTGAACTTAAAAGAGGACAAAGGAATGACATGCCCGAAAATGTCAAATTCAACATAGTGAACTAGTCATTGATCATTTGAACATACAGACTAGAATACATTCACAGATTTCAAGGCCAAGACCAATAGAAAGTAGGGAAGGAACAAAATATCAAACTGAATCCAAGACCCGATTCAATTAACCAAAAAAGGAGGAATGATGAAGATAAGATCAAATTCCTAGGTGGACATTAAAATTTGCAAACTTTCAATAAGTGTGACTTGTTTCCCCACATTGATAAAATCAAATGGTTAAAATGCCCCTAAGTTCCAACCTATCTTCTTAACAGATTCCAATGCAACATGATGTATTACTATTCCTGAGTCCTTCTTGAAGAGGCCATATAAAGAACTCTCTTCTATTGTAATGGGGATCTTTTTTTGACAATTAGAATGAAACTATGCCCAAATTGTAAGGCATTACTGAGACTTTGAACTCAGATTGTCGATCATATTTTGTTACTAGAATAAGAAAGCAAGTGGTTTTTCAGACTTTGTGTTGTAATATCTTTATTGTTGAGGAAATTTTTCTTATGTCTTTTTCTTCAATATATCTTCTATTCCTTTAATTCAATAAGCAAAATTAGTGACAACAGTCAGAAAGGTATCCTGAAGAGTAAAGTGTGGAGAGACTTTGTGTCCCCTTAATTGCCTTTAATGTGTTTTCTTTTCATTTTTGTGTAAAGGACCTTGGGGTGACTTTATGCCCTCATTTTCCTTCGTATCTTACTCTTGAGAAATCTAGGTAAATACTTTGTGTTGCATCTCGATTTGCTAGTTATTACATCCTTTGCTACATTTTGTTGTTACTTCCAAGAGTATTCTTGTGGTTTTCTAAATAGTACTTTTGAAAGAAGAGGAGTATTATCTATCATTTCCCTTGAGTTTTTCCTTTGATTTGCATGCATCATCTCTGAAAAAAGAGAGATGGATGGTTTATCCTACCCATGAGTATTATTTTATATATATATATATATATATATATATACATATCAATATCATACCTACAGGTAACCTCCCCTTGATGAGAGGAGAGATTAGTGTCTTTCTGATGTGGTAAACCTACACATTTGAATGACTAATCTTCTTACTTTGGTTGATCAGACCTATTTTCTTCATTAGTATGCTAATTGACAAAATATTCAACCAATAGAGTACAAACCAAATTTAGGTTCTACTAACCTCACCCTTGTTTCAAATTTTACATCTTTCTAAACATAGATAAAGAAAATTTTTAGTGAAATAATACTAGTCAGATTCCTCCACTGTAAGGTGGAACTACTATGACCTAGGGCCATTTTAGTACTATGTGGGTGGTGTTTGATTCATGTTGAGGTCATATCATTCCTTATTTACCATCATAGTCTTGGCATTTTGTGAGCATCCTTTCATGTTTTTCATGATCTTGTTGTTTTATGAGCTTAGACCATTTAGTATCTCATCATTCTCAATTGATTTAAAATAATTTAAAATTACAAAAACATTTAAAAAACTTAAAACATTGACCACTTATTTTCCTTAAGGATTTTATGAACCCTCACTAAGTCACAAGCAATCAGTTATCACTTAGTTTCCCCATCCTTTTTATCCCCCTTTTATCCCACACTTTCACTATTTTTAAAGCTCATTCCTATTATTCTCACATCCATCATGTTTATTTTTCATCATTTATCATTTTCTTCCCATTTCTAGGGAGAACTACATTTGGATTAAAGTTTTTTATGGATATATCATCCATGAAACTATGTAGGTAATGTCCACTTACCTAGTGCGTATGGAGATAGCTCAACCACCCCCTTCTTCTTATTATATTCCCTCATCTCATTTGTTTGTTAAGTTATTGCCTATTTTCTAGGGGATCTTTTCATTGCATTGTTTATTTGCTTGTTTGTTTCTTTTTTTTTGTTTATTTGTTTGTATGCTTATTTATTTTCTTTAAGTATTGTTGCCTCAATTCAGTCTATGTGTGTTCATTAGGTGATTCCTTGAACATTAGTATTGAATCCATCCATATTCAAATTTCAACATTGTCATCATCATGGTTTTTATCATTAGCGAATTATTTTCCCTTGACTATTGGATCTTGGGAGTCAATCCTTATGCATATTTTGGCCAAGTATTCAAGGTGTTATATCATGATGCATACCAACACATGTTATAACAAAAATTATCTTTGATGAATCTTCATGCCAATAAAACATTGATATCTCCTCACCACTAGCATCAACACCATTCTTGATCCAATCCCAATCATATCCCGAATAGAGTAATTAAACAATGAAAGAATTTTAACCTTTGTTACTTTTGATGAGCATCTCGCTAATAATAGGTTTTCTTTATTCATATTTTTCCTCTATATCAAGTTATCATCAGCATATTTTAAGTCATCAGATATAGATCATGTTTTCCATATTCAAGGTACAATAATTATAACAACCTATGGTAAAATGATTGCACACCATCCCACCTACATTCTCAATGATTATAACTACCTTTGAATAAATCATTATGTTATCACCAATTTTGGTCATTTATTTACTTATGATTTCTTGGGGAATTTTTTTATCTTATTTGTCTATCCTAATTAGGGTAGCTCCATATTCTCAATGATTAAAAATTCCTTTGGGCAAATCATTATGTTATCATACCACATTACCATTATTGGGGTATAATGCTTATAACCACCATTGGGAAAACCATTATACACCATCCCACTTACATTATAAATTATTTTGACCAAATTTGGCTAAATAATTATGTTCTCACCCCATCATCTTCATTATTTTTGTCCCCTTATCTCACTTATTTCTTTCGAGGAACCATTTTCCAAATTACCAACTGTTCCCTTGAGGGGGCACCATATAGTTCATCCATTTATATTGAATTTGTAAGGCATGTAAGACCTTTTAATTCTTTGAGAAGATGTTACTAAGCCTATAGCTTGCAATTCTTTCCCAATTAGGGGTAAACTATAGACACCTAAAAGTGGCCACCAATAACCTCTGACCAAGCTTTGGACCAATTTCTAGAAAATATCATAATTTGGCCTAAAAATGCCAAAACACACTAAATGGTTCAAATTTGTCAAATACAAGCACAAATTATGGCTAAATTATCCCTATATAGGGTAATGAATTTTATGAGATAGTTAGTTCTTCCTAAATCATTTCAAGCCAAAATTCCAAAAATGAAATTTGACACTTCAAACCACTAAATTCCCCTAGTTTAGAATCACATGACACATGAATGTGTTTTGTCAGGTCAACACCATCCTAAATGGGATACTGGTCTGTATACAACTAAAATCATCTTCTAATTCCAATCCAATCAAATTTTAACCCAATAATATGACATTTAGATTAGTTTGATTAATTTGTGCACCACTTTCCAAAGAATTACACTAAAAATGTTTAAATCTTACTTAGGAAAATTAAACCAAATTATGAGACTAAACAAGAATTACATGAAACTTATTGAATATTTCTTTATTATAAATTGGCATATAATATTTTTATCATCATGTGACATCATTTTTTTGAGGTGGCTTCCATAGACCATAAATGCAATAAATATTTAATTAAGCCCTCCCATACCTCATTAATGCCCCTTATTCCCAAATCATGATGAGATTATTTATAGATTTTACTTACATAATTAGATTAAATCATGTCTACACATCTTTATCTTGAGATGGGTGGTCATGTTTGATCCCATCCCATCTAAAAAACATATAAATATAAGGCCTCACACTAATAATTTTAATCTCTGATAAGCCAAATTTATAATGTATAAATGATTTCAAAGCTATTTTGATATAGTGTTATTATGCCAAAATATTAAGTCAATATTCACAAGAAAAATCCATAAATACAATTATACCAAGAGGAGATGGAGATAGATAAACTCCATTGATGAAGACCTTTGAAGCACAAGCTGAATAAGCTAATAAATAAATCCTTTGGAGTAATCAAGTAAGGTGAGGATAGTTTGTTATTTATTTGCATTCTATTTGTGTCTTAGTTAGGTTTTATTCATTAAGATCCTCTAAATATTTAGGCTTAATTTTTTAGTTTATTAGTGTATTTTTGGATTAGATTTCATATACTAACATGATACTAATCTCCCCTTATTGGATTCATATGTTCACATTATGAGGGGTTCTAAGTAGGCCTTGTCCCTTTATATTGTAATTCCCTTGGAATTAGATTGTTGAAAATGTTCCTTAGGTTTACTGACATCCTTAGGTATCAGTCTTGTTGACCAATTTTTTTCCTTAGGCCTATAAATGTGTCAACTTAAATATTGGGATATTTGGTCCATCATGAAAACCTCACAGTTATCATATCTCTTGAGAAATTAGGGAAAACTCAAAGGAATGTTCATTAAATGTTAACTAAAGGGGAAAAGTTTCAATGTATCATCATTTTCATGTCTATATTTGGATGCTTTTGATAAGTATCCTCATGGTGTTGATTAGGTTTGTATATCTTTGAAAATGGATTGAAGTGGTCTTGTGATCTATAGTGCTTTAATGAAGATGTTTGAAGATGGTAGATAATAATTCACCATGAATGTTTATAAATGTATTAAATATATGAAAATAATGATGGACTAAAGGCCTTGAAAGGGTGATGAATATACATATAATTCCATTTCAAACCTTTTATAATACTATAAAGTACTCTTTATGATATTCATTGGCAAATTTCCTTTCTCAAGCTATGTGTATATTTTTTGAAAGAAGGTTTTAATGTTGAAAGGAAATTTTTTTACCTCATAAGGCCAATAAAGAGTAAATAATACCTTTAATAACCTTTACATTCATTATTTTTCTTTAGTTAAATAGTTTCATGCTTTGAAAATGTCCCCTCTATAAGTTTAGCACATTGTTAGACCATCAAATAGACTCACATTTTTGAAAGTAGCTACCTTTTTTATCTCCAAAACATGTTACTTGTTTTAGGATACCTTTTAACCCACATTTTACTTCATTTCACCCTAAAATGGTGGTTTATAATTGAAACAAGAGGAAATAAATGATAATTTCATGATTCAATAGCGTTTTTAAGTGTTATGGATATGTACTACATGGATCTACGTTGGAGAAATATTTGAGATGTAATAGCATATTTTTAGAGGAATATTATTAATATATTAGAATGTTTTATGGATTATAAATCCAAAAATTGATGGATTTTCCAAACTTATTTCATTGATAAACATCAAGAGTACTTCAGGTTTGTGCTCAATCTATACAAGAGAGAGAGAGAAAAGAGATTCATGATCTTGACTAGAGAAACTAGACCTTATGACAATAAAATAATTGGTATTGGTTTTTGGTTTATTCCTACCAACTTTATTAAAATAATTCTAAGAAATTTAGGCTTTTAGTCACCATTCACATCTACACAAGGCAAGAGAAGTGGTATGGTATTATGGAGTTTTTGACTATTTTGACCAAACTAGCGCTTGTTCCTAATTCTTTAGGTATTGAAGAAATTTTTCATGCATTAATCAATGATTTTATTAAAAAAAAAATTATATAGATCTGAATAATACATAAACTACCAAATCTATAGTTTGCAAGCAAGGTTGAAGATAGTGTATGATTCAATGATTGATTCAAAGTTATCAAAGCACAATAGGATGTTTTGTGAGATGTTTCATTCATGATTATGTGTCCTAATTTTAGGAATAAATATTCCATAAATACCATCATAGTCTCATTTATTATATTTTAAGGTAATTTAGAAAATCCTATCTTCCTCTTTTCACTATGCATACATCATAAATAGCCTCCAAAATAGTATATCCTATTAAGGCATATGCATAGAAATATTTAGAGTCCTTAAATATTGTCTTGAAAGTGGATTAATGTTTCATTTCACCACCTCATTTTTCATTCCATTTACATATCTTTATCACTATCATTCAACCATTATTATAAGCTTAACATTCCATCTTCATTATCCCATATATCCCATTATCATCATAACACTCCTATTTATCCACATCCACATCATTAATCCACTATTTTGGTAAGATAAATGGTTTTAAGTATCATTATTGTTATGAAGGTATGTTTTAAATTGTTAAACCCTATCAATAGTAAATCTTAACCTATAACCATGGTGAAAACATAGTCAAGTGTACTTCATGAAAGTGGTGTATAAAGGAGACTATAAGATGTCTCAATTAAAGGAATTTGATTGAAATAATTCATATTTTTTTATTAATGGATTAATGAATTCATAAATCATGTCATTGACCTTCTGAAGGTCTCATCCTATCTCAATCCACACAAACAATAGTAGATCATCACCTATAATCATGTTAGGAGACAGTCAGATTGCCTCTACAAAGTGAGTTTTCTATTTATTGGGTTGGAAAAGGATATAAAACATAGTTTTTATGATGTTATAAATGTGAAAAAATACATATGGTAGACAAAGGAGACATAATCAATATTTAATCATGAATGACAACTCATAGTAAATACATCAGTTGTAACCTACAAGTTTTTTGAAGAATCAATAGTTTTGTTCCCAAAGAGAGAAGATAGAGTTTGTATGACTAAATATTTTTGATAAAATTATATTTTTAAAAAATTTAAAATATGTATTTATAAGGTCTTATACCCAGATTATATAACCAGTGTAAATCAATAACCAATTTAGTGGAGTTATGTAGTTAGGTGGAGGAAAACTCAATTTTGACAAAGGATTGAAGGTGAACTTATGGTATATGAAATATGAAGAGATGTTTTAATATTATAGTAACTATAAACAAGTTCAAATCCATATAAATTAGTTTAATTGGTTTAATCTTAATAAATAATCAACATTTTAAAAGGTACCTACAAGTAGAGTATTGTGTACATGAGCAAATATAGTAGATTTAAGTGTTGGAATGACATGCAAGTGATAGTTTAAACCTTTTATGATAGCATCAATAAAATTAAAGGGAATATTATAATTTTAGTGAGTATAATATAGTCCTTAGACATAGAAACACAATAAAAAAGGTAAGTTATAGTAAACTTGTTCTTAAGATCTTTTGTTTGGATTGAGGGAAGATAAAGGTGGTGGGAATGTTGAGAGGAATGAGGTCCATTTGAAGAAGGTTTCTAAAATTAATTGAAAATATTATACCATTCATAACTTGATATGAATATGAACTAGTCATAAAATATCCTAAACATACTAAAACCTAAAAAAACTTGTGCATATTCAATTCATATAGTCAGTATTGAGGATTTTATGGTTTTAAAGCTTTTATAGGTGTAGTTAGGCTCTTAAATTGGTAAAAATGGTCGATATGAATGGATTAAGATATTAATTATTAGACTATAAAATTAGTGTAAACATTCTTTATTTTGTCTCATACCTTAGTTAGTTACCATTTAGTAATGGAACTAGGTGGAATATTTGAAGTTTTGTAGGTAGGACATGAGACTTAGGATTAATATAGATGTTTTTGAGGAAATAAAATGTCATGGTAAGTCTTTATACACCCTATGGGATTGATCACACTTAGTTTTCAAGTCAATATGCCCTTGAGGGCTAGTAGATGGAGATAAACCATTAACCTAGTAAGAGACCCTTCCACCATGTTGAGATAGATATAGGTACTCATTACACACTATGGTCAAAATAATGGTTTGGAGAGTAAATTAAATTCTTTTGGGAAGTTTTTGATTAAGGGTGATGTAACAAAATTATCATTTTGATTTATAAACCTTCCATTTGCATACATAGTCTAGATAGTCATTTGAAGTACAATTCCCTATGTACATATCTTGACAAATATTTTTCATGGTAGCTCGAGCCAATTGATAATGTTGAGGTAATCAATGTAATATAAATACATAACAAGTAGTTTGAGATTGGAGGTTTGTACTCTATGAATCATTGCTAAGAGTTTTAGACCTAAAAAAACCTTGAAAGACACTTGATGAAATAAATATTCTTTAAATTCCATTGAAATTATGTATTTGAGCCATGAAATGATATTTTTGGTCTTCTTAACTCTCCTGAGCATCACACTAACCTATTGATTGGCACATGTAGAAGTCGTGTTGTATGGATTAGGCCTAAGATAGATAATTGGCATGTATGCTCAATGAATTGAAGTATTTTTTCATATAAAAAGAACTTCAATTAAGATAATGGGTCTTAAAATCCTTAAAAACCTTGCTAAAATCATCTATAGGGTTCTCCATGACTGGTTCTCTAGGAAGATATACCTTGGTGTTTAGGTAAGAGACTATATGAATGTATATAGAGGATAAATGGATCATTCAAGTCAATACCATTACTTCAAGGTACTTCAAGTATGTTATCAATGTTATAGATAATGGGTAAGAGCCTTAAAACTGATAGTGAGGTCAAAACTCTAAGAACCCTGCATTAGCATATGCTTATCTATTAGCCTCTTTGAATAGTGTCATAAAGAAGGGGTGGTAGAATGAAAAATGAGGTCATAAGGATAATTATAATATTCATGAACACCATTATCAAATTTTTATATGGTTTATGTCAAGTTTGAGCTATAAGAGAGATGATATGACCAATCATTCAAACCTTAATACACCTAATACTTGTCAGAAATCATGTTTCTTCCCCAAGAGGTGACTTCACATGCTCACTATTGTATGAATATTTTTCATGGGAGGATGGGAAATTTTTGAGAGGTGGATGGATTATTTTACTAGTGTTTTGTGGTATTGGTTTATATATTTAATGCCTAAACATTATGAATCTTTGTTAAGAGCCTTGATTACTCTTAAACTTCTCTAGAACCCTAGTTAAGACCTATTTGGGAATATTTAAGGGAAAATACATTAAAATATATTTAAATCACTTAATAATCACCTTTATCATCTAGTACACTTAGATAAGTTCATGACCATGGTACTTTGCTGTATGGATGGTGTTCAGACCTATCAAAAAATAATATTTTTTCAAGAAAAAGAGTAGAAAAAGATGTAAATGAAAGCTTAAGAAGTTAAAAATAACTAGAGATGTTTATATAAGACTATTTTTAGTTCTTAAAGCCATTATATGTCCAAAAACATGCATGTCAATTCCTTTGCAACATCTTCTAATCAGCTAGTATGTGAGACTAGTCAAAATGGCCTAATTGTTCAAATAAGACTAAGTTGCAGATGAAGGATCTCTTGGGTGAATAAATACTATTTTTTTAGATAATTAAATATCTATAAAATTTCATAATTAACCCTTGAAGCAAGAAATATCCATATTTATGAGCATTCACGAAGGTTTCTTGGTGGTTAGATGGATGTAGTCAACCCACAAGAAGAGGTGATTAGTTAATGCTTTATAGAAGTTGGTTGTTTATGAATATTCAATGTTTATAATATATAAATGATAGGGAATTAAATGAATATTATGTTCATATACCTTTCATGGGTCAAATGTTATTAAAAATATGCTTTAACCATCTTAAGAACACCCTTTGAAAGCACTTCAATGCATAGAAGACTATTGTAATTATCATGAAGGATGGTTAAGATTTTTTGAATTATTCAAGGACTTCACACCACTCTACCTCTTTATCTCTTCATTTAATTCTATTTATTGATTTTTTAAGGTCTAATTTTGGCATCTCTTATGATGGTATAATAAAAATTTATTGAAATTGTATCTTTCGCCTTGAATTAATAAGAAAAAATCATTCTATACTTCTTCATTATTATTAGTGTGTATCTTGATTGTTGACTTGCTGAAAAGTATGAAATTTATATTCTTTTTCAGTTCCTCTTCTTCATCTAATGTTATGTTTTCATCCTCTATAGGTCATATGAAGTGTTAAGAGATATAATTTGTGTTTAAGAGTGAGTTAGTTTATAGTGTCTTATGTAGACCTCCATGTTTTACCCCTTCAAGTTATAGACCTTTTATCTAACATCCATAATAAATAATCCTGTTTAGGACTATGTTATGAAAGTCTAGTTTATAAGATATTCCCATTTAATTCATAAGGACAAGGTTAATAAAGGATCATTGAAGAATTGGTGTTTCATCATCAATAGTATAGATTTTCCTTGTAAGTTGTCTTTCTAAATATTTTTACCCCCAAAGCAAACCTATGTTTTTTGAAAATAATTAAAAATTAATACATTATGGGAACTACCACCATAATCTATAGGTTTGGTCTAGCTATAGGAAACCCACAACCTATAGAACAATCTAATGTTAGTCCAAGTTTGAATAATAAGTGAAATATTTACTTCATAAGGTGAAACTTGGGTTGCCAATAGTTATGGAACTCCTAGTAGAGTACTCATTAAAGAGATTTGGAGCATACATTTGCATATTTGAGTACATTATCCAGCTTTAAAGGTTTCAAAGGCATATTTATAGACATTTCATGACAAAATTGGTTACAAGATCTTCTTCAAAAGGTAAAGAGACTTAATTTATTGAGTTTTCTTTGGATATAATTAATAAAAATAAATATTCTAAGACTAATCCAAATCCTGCACCTCCTAACTCTCCTACTTATACCCAAAAATTTACTTCTATCCAATCAAACATTTCCAAAACAAATACTGATATAAATTCCACAATTCAAATGGTTATTCTTAGGAGAAAATATTTTGTGCCTTTTAATGGTGGCATCCACTTAAACCTAAATCAATTTTATGACATATTTATGGCTGCCCTAAATAACAGTCCTTATTTCATATTAGAGAAATTAACTACCCATGTTGAATATATTACAAACATAGCTGATGTATGTTTAATATATATTGTAACCCAAGAGATTGTGGCTATGAGATTGTTAGAAATTTCCTTTAAATTTAAATCACTCCAATGGTATAGGGGTTTATCTTTTGCATCCATTAATTCCTAGAATGACTTTGGATAACTCTTGTGTAAACATTTTAAATATAAAATTTACCATGTCTCTTTGGTGGAACAACATACTACAATTAAAATAAATCCCCAAGAGTTTATAGTAGACATCAACTATAGGTTTAATATAACTTAGTATATGATCCCTAAAGTTATCAAACCCACCCCTAACTATGAATTCCTTTATTAATTTGATGCTTTAAGCTATAATATTGTGGTTATGATACAATCAGTGGGGGGAATCACCTTTCTAGAAGCTTATGAAGAAGCCATAAGGGCTGATAATTTCCTAATCTAAATAGTAAAACTCACACCTAGACCACCCATTCCTTTGTTTATATATATTCACCCCCTATACCTAGCTTTAATCCATCACCATCGACAACTAATCTTGATCAAATAGATGGTAACCAAGTGGACAGATTGGGTAAGATAGTGAGGTTGATTAAAGCCCAAAATAACAAGCTAGTGGGTCTATAAAGGTAGAAAGTTACACCTAATATGGCTTATCAAGAACATTATGAAGTCTCTAATCAATCATATTAGTATAACAATCCTCCTTATCAACCTAATCATTAGGGTCAAGGTTAGATTATACATGTAAGGCAATATAATGCCTATAATCCCAATGTTGCTAGTAGGTCTAAATCTTTGGCTATAACTAAAAATAACTATGATCAATAAGGTTAATGGACTAATAAATGGGATCAATCAAAAAATATTGTAATATCTCTAAGTGGTTAGGTGAGTCAATAACATTTAATGCAACAAGGTCCTGCTCTTCCACCACATGATAATGTACCACCTCCACAACACAAGGAAGCTCTTCTACCACATGGAGACACTCATTTTATAACTCAAGATAAGGTCCCAAGTAAGAAAGGAGAAAGTGGAAGAAACACACCTTTTGAAACTACATTTTCTAATTTACAAGAAGGTGGAAATACTTTCCATCAAGTGGCAGCTAATCAGGGTTAGAATATAACAAATGTGGACACCTTAGTTGTAACTCACATAAGGTCCAAAAGAAGGGTATTTGGTGATGGTTTGGTCTTTTAAAATGTGACCACTCTAACTTCTCATCCACGTCAAAATACCACCACTCAATATTCATCCCAAAAGTCACCATCAACTTAGTAGATGCAATATGGTAGGGGCAAACTTAGAAAGGTCTTTCATATCGTAATTCACACAAATTTTAAGTAGAAATTCTAATCCTAAATTGAATTCAAAGGTATCAAATAAAACTCTTAGAATTTTTGATTAGATGAATAAGGTCCATGTCTCTATTACTATGTGTTACACATTTCTTATTCTAGGATAAAAGGATCTCCTAAAAGAAGAGCTCTCCAAGCTTCATGTTTTGGACAAAAAAATAGTGAAGGTAAGTTATGTACTTAAAATTTGTAATCAACCTCTTGATCCTCAATCACCAAATTTAGTTAAACCACCTCATTTCTATCTTTTAGTTATCATAGGTGATTTCCTTGTGAGTAATTGCATTATTACTAGTTGGGTTACTACCTATATCATGCCTAAGTACATATATGATAAGTTGGGAATTAAATATGAGGCTAATTATAAAGGAGTTTTAGAAAGAGAGGTATTAAACTTTTGAAAGTAAAGGGAGACAATAAACTAGTAGTGTAGAAGGTAAGAGGCATAAGTACAACCCATAATACACTATTTAAGCCATATAAACATAGGTTTTAAGACCTCAAGGAGGACTTATATCCTTTTGGCTTTCACTTCATTCCTAGAGGAGCCACTCAGTATGTAAACTAATTATCTACTATTAGAGAAAAATATGATATAGTTCATGGGTTCAAGGAAACTAAGGAGAAGTCCCGAATTAAGGTTTTATGTAGGATCTCAGTCCTTTATAATGAGGTAAGTTAGAAAGTATTTTATAGTGATAAAAAAACTGTATTTTTCCTACAACATGAAGTAAACTTTTGCTAAAAACCAGGATAAGTTGTAACATCAATATGAGGACCAGATTGTCCAATTGAAGTAAAATAAGTTACCTAAGGGATTAGTAACATTGGATATAATATTAAATTAGGATGAATAGATAAATAAATATAAGGTAAGTATCTCCACTAAAAATTAAAATTATGAACAAATTGTCATATTTGAAGATAAAGTACTCAAGTTAGGAAAAGTGAATACTAAGGAGGAGAGGGAAGCCTTCATAGCATTATGAAAAGAATTTAAGTATGTTTTTGCATGGTAATATAATGAATTAAATGGGTTTTATCCTAGGTTGGCTCAACATACCATAGATCTAGAATAAAATGAAAAACATATGAGTTAAAAGAAAAGCCCAATCAACCCCAAGGTTTAGATTCTTATGAGGAAATAATTAAAAAATATAATTTAGTCCAACATAATATTTCTCACAAAACAATATAAATGGGTGGAAAATATTTTACCCATGAGGGAAAATAATGGGGATATAAAGTTGTGTGTGAGTTTTAGAGATATCAATAGGGTGTAATTGAGAGATCATTACACTATCCCATCTATGGATCATATTTTACAAAGATTTTTGGGTTCACAAAGGTTTTACCTACTTGATGGATAATCAAGGTACAATCAGATATTGCTGAAGGAGAAAGATCAATACAAAATGACCTTCACAACTAAGTGGGTTACCTATGCATTTAAGAAAATGCCTTTTGGATTGTCCAATGCCAGAGTTATTTTCTAAAGGATAATAGATGTGGAGTCCCAAGGGATTATAAGTTAAATGATACCAATTTATCTTGATGATATTAATATTTTTTATAAATATCCTAAGGATAATTAGATGCATTTTAGATTAGTTTTTTATATGTGTAGATATTTTGGGCTTTATTTGAACCCCAAAAAGTGTATCTTTGTAGTACATGAGGGAAGGATTCTAGGACATGTTGTATCTAAGGGTTTAATTTATACTAATCCTATAAGAATAGATTAAATCCTTGCTTTCTATTTTCCAAAACATAAGTGATTGAAAAGTTTCTTGGGTAAAATAAAACTTATTAAGAGCTTCATACCTAGATTTTTATAATTGGTGAGGCCACTAACTCATGTGCTCAAGAAACATCAGGAGTTCTCATGGAAAAAATAAGGTAAAATAGGTTTTGATGCCATTTAAAAGGCCATTATTCAAGATCCCACCCTCATAAACCCCAATTTTACAAAATTCTCTTTACGTATACCTTCTTCACATGTGGTATAATTTATACCATGCTCATGAAACAAAACAATGAAGGATTAGAGAAGCCTATTGCCTTTTTTAGTCAAGCATTGGAAGGTTATGAGGATACATACATACATACATACATACATATATATATATATATATATTTAAAATCATGTCCTTATTTTCATAAGGGGCCTAAATAATTTTAGACATATTGTGTCTAATAATAATATCTTTGTGATGGTGGTTTACCCTAGCATAAAATATTTTATTCTTAATAAAGACCTAAGTGAAAAGAGGACTGGGTGGGTGACAAAATGAATCGAATATGATATATAAGTGAAGTTTAAATTTTCTATCATAGGTATAATAAATTTTTAACACCTTGAAGTATATTTTAAAGGTGAGAAAGAAGTGTTTTTGATAGTCCAAGATAGTCAACATGAAGCTACAACTATCTCTCCTTCTAGCTAGACACAAGGCATATCAAAATTCCTTCAAATGGGAGAGTGTCTTATAGGATTATATGGGGAAAAGAGGAGACATTTTAGGTTTAAATATATCCCTTACATAATTATTTATGGGGTACTCTTCAAGAAATACATTAATGGTATGTTTCTGAGATGTATAGAAACTAGCCAAGTGGACAGATTATTAGTCCAATTCCATGATGGCCCTGCAGGAGGGCATTTTGCAGCCAAGACTACAACATCAAATATTATAAGAGATATATATTTGTATCACAATTTTTTCAAGGAATCACATGCTTGGGTTAGAATATGTTCTAAATTTACAATGTTTAATAATAAGTAGAGACTAGTTTTCATGCCTCTAAAACCTATTCAAGTTGATAAGCCCTTAATGTAATGGGGTTTAGAATTTATAGGCATAATTCACCCCCCAAAAGTTTCTATGAATAAGTGGATTTTGATAGCCACTGATTACTTTATTAGGTAGGTGGAAGTATTTACACTCACGAAAGCAAATGAGAACGTTGTTTTAGTGTTATATGGCATCCTAGTGACTTAGTTTGGGGTCCCCTCAACCATTATATTAGACAATGCCTTGGCTTTCAGAAGTGAAAAACTGTGTGATTGGGCCATTTATCATGTTATTTATCTCAAATTTTCATCCAATCACTATCCTTAGGTTAGTGTACTATCAGCATCCACTAATAATAATTTGATTAGGATCATTAAGAGGACAATGGAAGACATTCAAAGAGGATGGCATACCAAGCTAAAGACTACCTTATGGTCATATAGAATTACTCCAAGTAATGTTATTGGTCACTCTATTTACCTCCTAGTTTATGGTAGAGAATAAAATATGCCCATTTCACTAGAATTACTAGCTTTGGAACTTGCACATTAGTTAGAGCTTATGGAGGATGATGCAATGGAAGTAGAAATGAATGAGTTGAGAGAGTTGGAAGAAACAAGGGAAAATTATATGCATTATATGTGGTCCAAACAAGTCCGATTAAAAATATAATTTGAGAAAAGAGATTCATGAAAGACCTTTCAGTAAGGTTATATTGTACTAAGATATGATGAAAACCATGCCAATCTAGGTAAACATTCCAAATTTGATAGTCTTTGGAGTGGTCCATATGTCATTAATAGTTGTAAGGAAAGTAATGGTTTTTAATTATCTAATTTTATTGGTTATGAGATCCCTATTATTGTCAATGGTATGTTCTACATGTATTGCTATTAGGTGAAATAATCCTCTTGTACATAGTATTATTTTCCTTCCTCTAAGTGGTGTTGCACATTCTTGTTACCTATTGTTTTGTTTTAATTATGTGTTGTTATTTTTTTATTTTTGTATTGTTTGTTTGATTTATGTTCAAGTTTTAAAGGTTGGACAATTTCAAAATACAATCAAGGTATTTTATATAATAATGAGTGATAATTAAGAGACTCTAGATTCTTCTGACCAGTAGGTTGGTAAAACTAGTTGAGTTACCAAAAATGTTTACAACTTTATATCCTTAGGCATAAAAAGGTGTGAAATTGACTATTGGGATATTTTTTCCATCATGAAAACATCATAATTTTCATATCTCTTGAGAAATCAGGGAAAAACTCAAATGAATGTTCATTGACTATCAAGTGAAGGGGGTAAGTCTTAATGTCTCATCATTGTCATGTCTATGTTTGGATGTCTTTGATAAGTATTATCATGGTTTAGAATAGGTTTTGATGTATTTGAAAATAAATTAAAGTGGTCTTGTAATATAGATTGCCTTAATGAAGATGGTTAAAGATGTCAGATGATGACTCGTAATGAGATTTTTTAAATGTATTCAATATATGAAAACCATGGTGTAATATAAGACTTGAAAGAATTATTAACATACATAAAATTCTATTTAAAATTTTTTGTAATACTATAACATACTCTTTATGATATTCATTCGAAAATCTCCTTTGTGAATCTATGTGTATATTGTCTAAAATAAGGTTTTGGTCTTAAAAGGACACATTTTAACCTCATAAGTATACTAAAGCATAAATAATACCTTTAATGACCTTAATATTCATTATTTTTATTTAATTAAATGGTTTCATGCTTTGAAAATGTCCCCTCTACTAGTCTAAAACATTATTTTGCCATCAAATAGACTCATATATGTGAGAACAACAACCTTTTTACTCTATAGAATGTTTTACTTATTTTGTGATGTCTTTTGACATGAATTTTCCTTCATGTTTTCCTAAAATGGTGGTTTGGAACTTAAACAAGAGGAAATGAAGGAGAATTTTTAGGATTCAATAGTATTTTAAGGTGGTATGAATCCATACTATACAAGTTTACTCATGAGAAGTATTTAAGATGCAAGAGGGTTTATTACAAGTACATGGTTAGGATATTATAATGTTTGAGTGCTTGAGAAGCCAAAACCTGATGGGTTTTCCTTTGCTTGATTCATTGACAAATATAAATAACACTTCAAGTTTGTGTTTAGTTCATATAAGAGAGAGAAAAAGGAGATTTTGTATCTTGACCATAGAAACTAGACCTTATGACCTTCCAATAATGTGTATTAGTTTATAATTTATTCTTCCCAACTTTATGAAGATAATAAATTTAGGATTTTGGTCACCATTCACATATTCACAAGGAAACATAAGTGGTATGGTTTTGTGGAGTTTTTTAAAGTTTTAACCAAAGCAGTGTTTGTTCTTAATTCTTTAAGACTTGAATAAAATTTTCATGACTTCATTAGTGTTTTTATCCACATGTGTGGGTACATAGAGCTTAATAATACATAAACTATGAAATATATAGTCTACAGGCAAGGTTGAAGATAGTGTATGGTTCAATGGTTGATTCAAAGTTGTTAAATCACAATAACATGTTATGTGAGATGTTTCATTCATGATCATGTGTCCTTTTAGTTTTCTCAAATTTTTCTTGAGGTTTCACATAATTTCAACCATTAATCTACCCTCAACACCCTCACAGTCTCATTTAGCATATGTTAAGGTAACTTAACATATTTTAAGGTAATTTGGAGAACAATAGGTTCCTCTTTTCACTATGTATGCATCATAAAGAACCTTCAAAATGGCATATATTATTAATTCATATGCATAGATATGTCTAGAGTCCTTAAATATTATCTTGATAGTGGATTCCTTTTTCGTTTAATCCCCTCATGTTTCATTCCATTTACATAACTTTATCACTACCATCCAACCATTGTTATAAGCTTATCATTCCATTTACATTCTCCCATATATCCCATTATCATCATATCACTACTACTTATCCACATCCCCATCATGAATCTACTATTTTGGTAAGATAAAGGTTTTTAGGGATCATTATGGTCATGAAGTTATGTTTTATGCCTTAAAACCTGCCAATAGTAAATCTTCACCTACAACAAAGGTGAAAACATAGTCAAGTGTACTTCATAAAAGTGGTGTATAGAGGAGACTATAAGATGTCTCAATGAAATTAATTTGATTAAAATACTCCATAGGTTTTCCTAAATTGATTATTGAGTTCATAAATCATGTCATTAAGCTTCTCAAGGTTTCATCTTATCTCAATCCATACAAGAAATAATAGATCATCACCTACAGTCATGTTAGGACACAACCAATCTACCTCTACAAAGTTAGTTTTATATGTATTGGGTTTAGAAAGGATAGAAAAAATAGTTTTGATGTTTTTAAAAAAGTATAAAGTTATATATGGTAGACCAAGGAGACATAACCTGAAGTTAGTCATGAATGATGACTCATAGTCAATACATCATTTTTAACCTACATGTTTTTTAGAGAATCAATAGGTTTATTCCCAAAGAGAGAAGATAGAGTTTGTATGACTAAATATTTATAAGTAAAATTAAAGGTTTAAACAGGTTTAAGGATGTATTTATAAGGTCTTATACCCAAATTAGATAAGTAATGTACATCTACAACCAACTTAGTGGAGTTATGTAGCCAGGTGGAACAAAAGTCAATTTTGACAAAGGATTAAAGGTGAATTTGTGGTATATGAAATATAAATATCTATTTGAATATTATAGTAACTATAATAAATTTTAAATATATTTAATGGATTTGAATTTTTTAATTCCTAAGACATAGTCAATATTTCAAAAGACACCTATAGGTATATTACTGTGTATATGAGTAAAGATAGTAGATTGAAGTGTTGGCATGAAATGTAAGTGATAATTTAATTTTTTTTTGAGAAATTTATTAAAATTCAATGGATTATTATAATTTTTTTGAGAATAACATAGTACTTATACAAAAAAACATAGTAAAAAGGTAATCTATAGTAGACTTGTTCTTAAGATCTCTTGTTTAGATTGCGGGAAGATAAGGACTATGGGTGTGTTGAGAGGAATGAGGTCCATTTGAGGATTTAAGTATAATATAATATTAATACCTTTATGTGAAGATAAATTGGTCATAAAATAGCCTAAACTTGTTAAAACCTAAGAAAAATTGTGCATAGTCAACACATATAATCATTCTTGAGGAATTTTATGGTTTTAAAGCCTTTAGGTGTATTTAGGCTCTAAAACTTGGAAAAATGGTATATATCACTATATTAATTTTTAATACTATCGTAAATATTAAAAAATAAGTGTAAAAATTCATTTTTTTGTCTCAAAACTACCTCAGTTAGTTATTAATTAGTAATGGAACTAGGTGGACTATTTGAAGGTTTGTAGATAAGACAGGAGGCTTGGGCATCATGTAGATGTTTTTGAGGGAAAAAAGGGTGATGGTAAGTATTAATAAACTCTATGGGATTAATAAAACTATGTTTTCAAGTTAATATTCCCTTTAAGGCTATTAAATGGAGCCAGACCTTAGACTTGGTAAGAGACCCTGCCACCATGTTGAGATAGATATAGGTCCTCATTGAACATTATAGTTAATATAATGGTTTGGAGATTCAATTAAAGTTTTGAGGGAAGTTTTAGAGTTAGGGTTATGTATAAATCTTATCATTTTGATTGTTTGACCTTCCATTTGCTTACACATTCTAGACAGTCATTTAAAATACATTTACCTATATACATATCTTGACACATATTTTCAATGGGAACTCATGCTAGTCAAGAAAGTTGAGGTGGTCAACATACTATAAATACATAACAATAAGTTTTTTATTAGAGGTATGTACTCTATGAATCATTTTAAAGAGTTTTAGACCTCCAAAGCCCTTGTTAATACCTTGAAAGACACCTAATGAATGAAATATTATTCAAAGTACATCTAAACGAATTGTTTAAGAAATTAAATTAAATTTTTATTATTCTTAACTCTCTTGAGCATCATAATAACCTATTGGTTAGAATGTGTAGAAGTCATGTTGTATGGAATAGGCTTGAGAAGGCTAATTTGAGTATGTGAGTAAGAAATTAAAGGGTGTTTACATATATAATGAACTTTAAGGAAGATAATAGAAATCCTTAAAAAACCTTGCAAAAACCATATATAGGGGTATCCATGACTAGTTCTATAGTTAGATAGATCTAGGTGTTCAGATAGAAGACTATATGCATGTAGATAGAGGGTAAATGGCACATTAAATTGAACACCATTAATATAAGGGAGTTAAAGGATGCTATTCATGTTAGATATAATGGGTAAGATCCTTACAACTCATAGTGATGTCAAAACTCTAAGAATGCTACGATAACATATGTTTATTTATCAACCTCTTTGAACATTGTCATAAAGAATGGGTAGTAGAAGGCAAAATATCATCATGATGATAATTATAATCTTCATGAATAAGATGATCATGTTTTATAGGGATGTATTCTAAATTTGAGCTATAAGAGAGATGATATGACCAGTCATTTAGATGTTAAGGTACCTTATACTTCTTATAAAGCATGTTTCTTCCTTGAAAGGTGACTTCACTTGATCACTAATTTCTTGGATATTTTGGGAGAGGTGGAGGGTTATATACTAGTGTTTTATTGAATTGTTTCAGATATTTAATTCTTAAACTCTATGAATCATTGTTAAGAGTCCTAAGTACTCTTAAACCTCTCTAAGACCCTAGCTAAGACTTGACTGGGAAGATACGAGGGAAAATGAGTTAAAATATATTTAAATCATCTAATAACCAATTGGATCATCTAGTAAAAATAATATAAGTTCATGACCATGGTAATTTGTTGTATAGATGGTGTATGAACCTATCAAAAAATAATGTTTTTTCAAGAAAAATAGTAGATAAAAAAGTCTAAGGACATTTAATAAGTTACAAGTCATTGGATATGTTTCTATATTGTTTTAATTCCTCAATACATTATATGTCTAAAAACGTTCATGGAAATGCCTATGTAACTCTTTTCTATTTAATCAATTTGTGAGACTAGTCAAAATGGCCTAATTATTCAAATAAGACTAATTTATAGATGAAAGAACTCTTGGGAATATAAATACTATTTATGGGGTTAATGTATTATATATAAAAATTCATAATTAATCCTAGAATCAATCATGTTTCATATTCATGAGCATTCATGAAGATTTCTTGGTAGTTATATGGATCTAATCAACCCACAAAAAGAGGTGATCAATTGATGCTTTATGAAAGTTAGTTGTTTAATTCAATTAAATGTTTGTAATAGATGAAAGAGAATTATTTCAATGAGGATGGAATGCATATACCTTTCATGGGTCAAATTTTAATAAAAATAGGATTTAACCATCTTAGGAACACCCTTTAAATGCAATGCATAGAAGATAGTTGTAACTGTCATGAAGGGTGGTTATGGTTTTTTGAATTCTTCAAGGACTTATTTGCCACTTTTACTCTTTATCTATTCATTTAATTATATTTATTGAGTTTATAAGGCCTAATTTTGGCATCACTTAGGCTTGTATAATTAAACTCTATTAGAGTTGTATCTTGCACCTTAAATTAGTAATAAAACATTATTTTGGACTTCTTCATTGTTATTAATGTGTATATTGATTGTTGACTTGAATAAAAGTATGAGATTAATCTTATTTTATAGGTCATATTCTTCACCTAATGCTATGTTTCTATCCTCTATAGGTCATATGAAGTGTTAAGAGATATAAGTTGTCTTGAAGAGTGAGTTAGTTCATAATGTCTTATATAGACCTCCATTCTTTTACCTTCAAGTTGCAGACCTTTTATCTAACCTCTAAACTAAATAATCATGTTTAGGACTATTTTAATAAATTTTATTTGATAATATATTTCCATTATATTCACAAGTTTGCTTAAGGAGAAGGTTAAGAAAGGATCATTGAAGAATCAGTGCATCACCATCACTAGTATAGATTTTCATTTTAAGTTGTCTTTCTAAATATTTTCACCCCCAAATAAAAATAGGTTTTAGGAAATGAATTTAAAATTGATATATGAGGTGATATATCAACATAATATAGAGGTTTTTTCTAGATATAGGAAACCCACAACCTATAGACCAATCGAATGTTAGTCCAAGTTTACAGAGGAAGTGAACAATCTACCTTATAGGGTGAAATTTGGGTTGATAATAGTTTTAGCATGACCTGTGGGACCACTCACTAAAGATATTTAGAGCATAAATTTTTATATTTAAGTATATTAACAAGATTTAAATGTTTTAGATGAATATTTATAGACATTTCATGCCAAGAGTGGTTACAAAATTTTCATCAAAAGATAAGGAGAATAAAAATTTTGGGTTATCTTTGGATATATTTAAGAAAAATAAATACTCTAATTATAATCCAAATAATTTACCTCGTAAGTCTTATAATTCTTCCCAAAAATATACTTTTATCTAATAAAATATTGTAAAAACAAATACTTCTATGAATTCCATAGTTCAAATGGCTATTCCTAGGAGATAAGCTTTCATTCCTTTTAATGGTGGCATCCCATTAAACCTCAATAAATTTGATAACATACCTATTTCTACCCTAAAGATTATTTGGTACCCTAAATGGCCTTCATTATTTCAAAGGAGATAACTCAACTACCCCTATTGAGCATATTGTAGACATAGCCAATCTAGGTTCAATACATAATATAACCTAGAAGAATGTGACTATGAGATTGTTGGCAACTTACTTTAAAGGTAAGGCACTCGAATGGTATAGTGGTTTAACACCTACATCTATTAACACTTGGGATGAGCTTAGATAACTTATGTGTAAACATTTAAAAGATAAAAGTGACCATCTCTCTTTGGTGGAATAATTTACTATAATTGAAAGAAACCCCCATGAGTTCATGGTAGATTTATACTATAGGTTTTAAAAAATTGGGATAAGATCCCTATAGTTATCAAACTCACCCCTAAGTATTCATTCTTTTATTACTTAAAATTTTTAAATTCTTATGTGGAGGTTATTATACAATCAATGGGAGGAATCACCTTATCATTAACCTATGAAATATCCATAAGATCTAAGAATTACCTAATCCAAGCAAGTAAACTATCCCCTAGACCATTCATGCCTTTATTTCCATAGATTCCCCCCACTACCTACCATTGGTCCATTACCAAATCCAACTAGTCTTGATCAAATAGATGGTAACCAAGTAGATGGATTAGGTAAGATAGAGGGGATAATTATGGCCTAAAATAACAATCTAGTGGCTTTGGAAAGGAAGAAAGTTCCACCTCATATGCCTTATCAATCACCTTATCAAGGACCTAACCAATTTTATCAATATAACATGCCTCCTTATCAAACCAATCAGTAGGGTAAATGGAATATTACACAAGTAAGATAATATAATACCTATAATCCTAATGTTGCTAGTAGTTATAAAGCTTTGGTTCCAAGTCATAACAATTATGCTCAAGAAGGTCAATGGCCTAATCAATGGGATGTTTCTTAGACCTACTTCAAACTTGGACTAACATGGGATTGACCTATAGGTTGTAGGTTACCTATAGGTTAGGCCAAACCTCTGGTTTAATGGGGCTAACTTCCCAAATTTATCACTTGAATTATCTCTATAATACCTAATTCTATTGGGATGAAAACGGTAAAGAGATTGTATAAAGGAAATATGCTCTAAGGGGTGGTGGTGCACCAACATAATATCTCATCCACTTAATTTGAACTCACACAACACTAATGGACAATGCATATGATTGAACCACTTTATCCAATGGTTTCCAAGAAATAATTTTTCATGTAGATGTTTATTTTTGTATGGATAAAGCATGAGGAAAGTGAGATGAAGGTCTTGGTACATGATCTAACAATCAAATCTCCACTTTTAAACTAAACCATTAATATTATAACACACTAAATAACCTACATAGAAAATTTATTAGCATCTAGGTGAAGGCATTAAACCTATAAAAGGGAAATTACACCATTTATCCATATCAAAAAATCATATACACACTAGAAGCTGATAGTAGAGAAGCTAGAGGAATTCATTAATAGTCCAAGAGGTCCATAAAGTACAAATTAGGGAGATTTTCATCATGACTAAGAGAGGGATACAAATCAAGGCCATAAAGCCCAAATATATAGAAAATGAGTAGAGAAATAAAAGGAAATGTGGCATGGAGTTATATTATGAGAGGTCATAAATGACCACAATCAACTCAACCTAAAGTTACATCAGTTACAATAGTCCTTTCAGCTTTCTTCATGCATAGCTTCTCTTGATTGGGTGTCTTTAATGGCTCTTAGGCATTAAGATGGGATAATGGAGGCTAAATAAGATTTGGTTACTTTCATAAATGGTTTGACCATGTGTAAAATGTTTCATCACCCCTCCAATGTAAGTTACAAAGTGCAAATAATGTGTAATTAGCCTCCATGAGGTGTTGAGTAGTTTGCTAGCCCTTGTGCATGTTGAATACCTTGGAAACTACTCCTATTTCCCATTATGACTATGCATAACATCTATTTTACCACCTAGGCATAAATTACAAGGTTAATAACCCTAAAACAACTCCTCCATATCCTCTCTATACCATTAGTCTTCTTTTTCTTGACTAGGCATGCCTCACTAAGCCATTGGACCTAGTTTCTTGACAATTTATCTTTTAAATGGACATGAAACTTGGAGAGAAACCTCAAAGTATATGTATAGTTATGTTCTAAGTTTGGATCAACATCATCAACCATAATATAGGATTATATAGGTAATAGGCACATGTAACTTCACCTTTCCTTGTTGACTAGTCCACGCTTCTCTAGTATTTGTAGACTAGATATCCTGAGTGAACTTGCTAAGGCATTTCCAAGATAATTTTTAGACATGTTATGAATTTAAAAGATTTATAAAGTCCCAAACCATCCCCTCTAAGGATTGGAAATTAATTAACCAATTTTGTACCCTATTTTCTACCCAAAATCTTGGAAAAGTATAGATTTTTTATGCTTTTGTACATTGTCCATATAAATCAATGGCATGTGTGCAGTCCCCTCCAAGTGTAATTTATGGTTCTAGTGTTTATCAAGTGATTCATGGGTGTTTACGTACCATAACATCATTTTTTCCAAAACTAGGTCCGACTTAGGGTTTTAGAGAGGTTTTGGAGGTTCAAGACTTTTAACACCTATTTCTATCCTTTACAACTCCCCCCAATCATCAAAACTCTACTTTGTTCCTCTTCCTTAAGTGGTTGCCTATTGGTCTTCACTACTAGTTTAGGTGTTTGACACCTGATAAATTTATTCCACATTTCAATAATATTGGTGGAGCTTGTGATCATCATACAACATACCCTAAGGTCTTAAGACATTATTGGATCATGTCTTAAATCACTTGTCTCCTTCATACTCCCATACAATAGGCTTAGGGTTTGGTGAAAGTTATGAATGTGTAACCATTGAAGTTGACTGAGTGTCCTCTTATTTAAATATGAGGATTTAAATAGGTTTTAAACCTTATCATATCTCTTAAATTTCTTCTCTTGATGGTTTCAACCTATCAATAGTATTAAATAATTTGAATGCCCCTATTATTCTTATCAATCTTTCACCATTAGGTCTAAAAGGACATTAATATCATTTTATATCTTTCACCATTGAAATATAATAATGATATCTCTATGACACCTTTATCACTTAATTGTTAGGAATCTTAAGACATATATCAAACCCCTGACTATGTAGATAGCTCTCATTTCTATAGTTGGCTTGTAGTTGCTTAGTTTAGGCCTACAAAAGTTAGACTGTTAAGCTTCTTATTTCATCTTATGATTCAACACTCAAGTTGAGACAGGAACTTTATGAGATAGGTAAATATTTATTTTTACCCTTTTGTAATATCTCCACCTAGTAGATTTAATTAATCAACCCTCACCTTCCAATCTAAGACCCTACCTACTAGAAGAGAGTTAGGTCTGAGTAGTTGAGTTGAAAGCTCTTTTACACATAACTAAGTATATTCTTATAATGATAAATTTTATGCATCCTTAACTCTCCTTTAATTTATATAGATACTAAAACTTTCCCCTAAACCCTTGTAATCTTTTTACTAGTATGTACATATCTATTTAGGTCTATTAGGCCTAAATGGCTTATGTAGACTTGTTGAGTTCTTATTCATTTGTCCTAAGTATACCAAAATATTCATTAAAGGTTAAGAAATTATTTAAAAAAGGAAAAAAAAATATTAATTTTCACCTTTTAAACATTGACTCTTCCATAATCATTCATTCTCATTTTCACTATCAATAACCTTGCCTATAGGTTATCTTGCACCCTACCTTAACTATGTAGACCTAATTGAAGGGTGAACTCTCTTTTGAATAAAGGCATACAAATTACTTACCAAAACTTGTTAACATTATATGGTGTTATTTATTCATCATTCACTTCATTTACTTAAATACCATGGTGGCTCTTTTACCTAAATAGCCCTATCTATAGATATCCATGTTTGCATTTTGGCACTATGTGGTGACTAGGTCTACCTGAGACATAGGTAGAGATAACCTCCATCTTGGTGCCTTAAATCACTAACCTATTTTAACTATAATTAAATGGATTTAATCCAATATAATATACTTTGGAAACTCCTCCTAGACTGTACTTCTCACTAAGTTCGCTTGTTTCTTTAGACTTAATTACATAAGCTTGTATATATTATATTTAGGCTTATTTAATCTGACTAGGTCATTTAGTTACTTTATCAAAATGAGGGTCTCATTATTAATAATAATTGACATAATTTTTGACTTTATCACTCAATTTTATCTAACTCAAGCATCCTTCAAATAGGGTTTCCTGATCAAAATATCCCTTACAGTCAGGGCTTGTAAGTTACATCTCTAAACTCATACCTTATGTGTTCCTCTTGAGAGAGGTGGTTGATTTGGCATCCTATAGTGGTTGAGGTAATTTATCTTATTTATTAAATTTCTCAAATAATCATCTATTCCTCTTCATATTCCCATATAACTTCTCATAGGCCCTCTATCTTTTTATACCTCATTACAACATTGACCATCTAATGTGTGTAGTCTTTTTTAAAGGGTTGGAGGTGACTAATTAAGATTTAATGTTTAAAAATATTTTAATGTGAGAATTGTCCTTTAAATTTATCAAATTAATGACTCATGGGTGAGGTAAACATGTTTTTAAAATATTCTGATGACTTTTCCACTCCAAACTTTGTTTCCACTTTGAAAAATGATGTAACAATATACACAAGATAGTTCACTAGAAATAGGATTCAAAGGGAACTTATAAACTATGGAGTTAAAATGAGTGATTATAAGATTAAAATGGTTTCAAGAAGATGATAATTAACAATTACACAACTAATAACATCACTGACTTACAATATCAGGCCTTGAGTACCCTACAATATGTAGAAACCTGTATACAGTCTACAAACATGAAGAAACATGAAGTTTGGCTTTCTTTCACACTACTCATGTGTGAAACAGGGGTGTAGGGCGATGTATATGTTCTTCTAAAACCTTATAAACACAAAAAAATGAATTTTTTTATAAGCTCTTTAAAAATCTAACAAAACCATTATACTTTTTCAACCTTGGATAAATGAATAATGTCATTAGAGTGGCTAAGTTGTTAATGTTTGTTCATAAATATGAGACCATGAAAATTATGCTAATTGACATGATTAATAAGGTCAAGGGACCCCATTTATTTTTCCAAGTGACGAGATCTTGATTTAACCTCTCCTCTAAGGAATAAGTGAAAATGTGAAAGATTATTTGAGCTACCATGGAACCTAGAGAAAAGAGGACAATAGTTTAGGATGTTTTATGCCTTTTAAAACCCTGATTTTTTTATGTGTCTAAAATAATATGATACTCAATATATTATCCCCCATTTTATGGAATGACCATATAGTTTTGTACAATTCATATAAATGTACCTAAAAACACCATTTTTTCAAACTTCTTAGCTAGAACTACCATTTTAGGATAGACAGAGGGATAAATAAGTTAGATGGCATTTCAAATTGATGGTAAGACAAGGGAAGCTTAAAAGACACTTATTTACCATGTGTAGGGTCCACTTGGTGAGTGACGTGGTGGAAATGAGCTTTAAAAGAGACCTTCTATGAAATGAAACATTTATTCATGACTCAAGGGACCCTTTAAGCCCGTTATAATGTAATTTTCATCAACACACCTTTCCCTTATCAAAGTTTTAAACTGAAAATAATCTTATACAAAGTGACATGAGTGGTATTGACTAAAGTTTTAGACAAAATTGAGAAGATATACTAGGGAGAATGACTTAATGAAACAATGTTCAAACTACTCATTAGACATACAAGGTACCTTGACACTCTCTTTAACTCACTTCAAGACCATCATCACTAATATCACATCACCAATAGGCCTAAATAATAAATGACACATGAGCTCACAAGCGTACTTCATGACATCAAAATAACACTCAACAGGATTCAAAGGCTTTCAACATATATTCATGAGACCATGATTAGTTTCAAGCACCATGAATAAACCTAGAAGGGCTATGATGAAAGATTTTTTTAATATAGAGGTCAAAATTTCAACACTTCTAGACTCTATGGGATGACCATCCTGTTAGTCAAGAGAAATCATTATCTCTTCATGGTAATGATGACTCAAATGTGACTCATGACTTGGAAGAACACATTGATGGACTGTCAAACTAATTTAGTACTTAATTACACCTCTTAGGACTACAACACTAATAATACATAATAACGACAACACAATAACATCACTTAACACCTAAAAAAAAAAATCAATACCCTAAAGAAATAATAAAACTATATACAAACTTGTATATGTCACACTTATTAAAACATGATAATAAACTACTAGAAGCCAATAACTAAAATTCACCTCATTTCTACTCTAGGATAAAAATGGAAACTCATTTGATCAAGTTTGCTCCATGAGGTCAGGTTGCCACATGATGATAGAATTGTAATCAGGTATTATATGTTGTATGAATATTTTGTCATACTCATGGCCTATTAATAAAGTTATTAGACCTTATAGATCATCCTAAGGTGCATGAGTTGACTATGTGAGTCAAGTACCCAATCATACTCCACCCACACTCACCTTCTATGCATCATAAATTTTAGTTCTACCTCAGTCAAATGTATCTCTTAATCAAGTTGAGTAATTTGAAGTGGCCCTTGTGTTATGGATATATGGTTGTATTTTAAGGGAATTTGCATCTTGTTTAATGATTATTTGAGGTCATTTGAGTTTGGTTCTATGATCCAAAAGTGAAGGGGTGTCTTTAGGTAGAAGGAGGAGTTGGTAACCTTGTTTGAAAACCCAAAAAAAGTCATTTTTATATAGGGTACCTCTTGGAGTGGCATACATGAAGGACTACCCCCTTATACTTGGACTAGATCATGACATGTTTTAAGGAGACTATAACCTACTCTTATGATTTTAAATAAATCACTTGATTGATCCTCTAAAGTTCCTTCATTCTCAATAACTACATTATTTTACAAGCTTTCAAGGTTACCTTATCCATAGTGTTCATTGGTTGGTCCATAGTTTTCTCCTACATCTACTACAAGTTCTTGAGGAATGCCATGATGAAGGGAAGTTACCATGTCATCAAGGAGGTCTTAGAAATCATCCTCATCTTGATTAGCTGATGTGTCTTTCTCTTGTAGTTTATCAAATTCCTACATCTCATTCTCTTATACATATTTAAAGGATGAATGGTGTCCCTCCTTGCTAAGGGGTATGCTAAGGATAAGATCCTCCTCAAGCTCACTCAAGTCATCATCATGAACTACCAATTCAATCTAAAATTAATTTACTCACCCCATCAAGAATAAGATCTCTCTCCTCATGTAATTGGTAACTTCTAACAACCATCCTCTCTTCCTCATTTTGCACATTATTTTGAACATATTTCATTAGGAGAAATATCTTAGACTCTTAAGGATGGAGGATTGGGGATTGAATGAACTTATTCTTACTTGACTATTATTCTCTCTTCCTTGACTGTAGCACATGTTTATAAGCTGGAAAATTGGGTTTAGGAGTCTCTTACATTATGTGTACTACTACTTGAGACATGATGAAGGTGTCTTCATCTGAGATTATGTTGATTTTAAAGATGCCACTATCTGATATAGGTTATTTGTAAATGGAGGATTCAAAATAAATCCTTGACTAATCAAGGATCTACTCATGATGACTAGTCCTATCAATGCATACCTTTTCTTCTTCTTTCACTCTTTCTTGGGTATATTACCATGATGAGAAAGTTCATAACGCTTGTAAAGGATTTTGATGGATTTTATATTCAATTGATAGAAGATTTTAAGGGGTTATGGATAGATCATCATACTATTTATATGGGTTAGTGGTAGGGAGATATTGTTGATGATAATTAATTTGTTTCCCTTCATACACTAGCAAATTCTCCTCTATATTTGAAATCATACCATTTATATTAAACATGTCACTATTAACCCTTGAGTGACCCTCTTTTATGAAATATTGTATTTCTCCTTTGGCCTAATTTAATGAATTTCTATCACTCTCAATCACATGCTTATGGATCTCTAACCCATACCCTTTCAATGTGTCAATGTTCACCATATGTCTTTCATAGTCTAATAGGGTCTATTTTAGGCTTGATATGGATTGACTTGGGATATGAGTAGGTTGGGTAAGAACATCATGAGGCTAGTATGAATTATTAGATTGATGATTAGACTACCAAAGAGGTATATGAGACTCAAAATGGGGATGGTAATCTTGGCAATAAAGATATTCAGTATAGGGATGACAAGGGTGAATGTAAGGCTAATAGTGGTTAGAATAGGGTTGATAGGGATGAGGATAGAATTTAAATGGATCATAAAACTACTCAAAATTGAGTATATGATAGAATTATACCCCTTATGGATCCATTATTCATCATTAATCACATGAAAATCAATGTAACTATGAATAATAACCTTTCTTACCTATGAGATGATGACTAAATGTTGGCATGTATCATCAAATTTTTATTGATAAACTACTAATGTGGTGCTTTATGTTCTCTAATATGACTTTAGATACTATTACTAAATGTCCTTAGATTCTAAATGTCCTTGAAGGTTGCTAAGGAATGATTCAAGGCACTTTGAAGCTGATTTCACCAAGTGTACCATAACTATTAGAAACCCAAGTTTCACCCTATTAAAGGAGGTTGTTCAAGCTTATTTCAAACATAGACTAACATAGGATTGACCTATAGGTTGTGGGTTATATTTAGTCTAGGCCAAACCTCTAATTTTGTGGGGATATCTCCTCTAATTTTTCACATTAATTATCTCTCTAATACCTACTTTTATTGTGATGAAAAGGATAAACAAATTGCATAAATAAAAACTACTTTAAGGGGTGGTGATGTACCAACATAATAAAACATCCACTCAAGTTGAACTCAAACAACACTAATGGATAATGCATAGGATTGGACCACTATCTCTAATTATTTCTAAGAAATAAAATTTCATGTAGAGGTTGATTTTTGTATTGATTAAGTATGAGGTCAATAAGAGAAAGATCTGATTCCATGCTTTTATAGTCAAATCTCAACTCTTAAAATCAACCATCAACATTCTAACAGACTACATAACCTACATAAAAAACTTATTATCATCTAAGTAAAGGAAATAGACATATAGATGATAAATTACACCACTTATACATATCAAATAATCATATACATTCTATAATATGATCATATAGAAGTTGGAACAATTGATTAATAGTCCAATAGGTCCATAGAGTACAAATTAAGGAGAGTTTCCTCATACCCAAGAGAAGGATATAACTCAAGGTCATAAGGCCCAAATATATATTAAATGAGGAGAGAAAGAAAGGAAAAAGTGGAATGGAGTTAAAAATGATAGTTTATCAATGACCAAAATCAATACAACCTACAGTGACATTAGTTACAATAGTCCTTATTTCAACTTTCTCCATGCATAGTTCCTCTTGATTGGGGGTCTTTAATGGCTCTTAGGAATTAAGATAGGATAATGAAGGTGAATTAAATTCTATTTAATTTAATATAAAGTTTTACCATTCACAAAATGGTCCATCACCCTTCCAATGTCAATTATAAATTGTAAATGGAGTGTAAATAGCCTCCATAAGGTGTTAAGCAGTCCACTAGCCCTTATGCATGTTGAATAGCCTTGAAAAATTGCTCCCATTTCTAATTATGACTATGAATACTTCATATTTATCTCACTAATAATAAATTACAAGGATAATGACCCTAAAATAAATCATCCATATACTCTCTACATCATTAGTCTTCTTTTTCTTGACTAGGCACGTCTCACTAAGCCATTAGGCTAAGTTGCTTGACAGTTTATATTTTAAATGGCCATAAAACTTGGAGATAAACATAAAAGTAGATGTATATTTGTGTTATATATTTTTATCAACATCATAAAAAATAATATAGGCTTATATAGGTAGTATGCACTTGTAACCTCACCTTTCCTAGTTGTCTAGTGTGGCTTTCTATAGTATTTGTAGACTATCTATTCTAAGTAAACTTACAGAAGTATTTAAAAGAAAAAATTTGGAAATTTTATGACTTGATAATATGAATAAATTCCCAAACCATCTCCTCTAGTTATTTTCAATTCACTAAATATCTTTGTACCCTATTTTCTTCTTAAAATATTGGAAAAGTATGGATTTCTAACACTTCTATACATTGTTCTTACAACTCAAATGGCATGGGTGGAGTCCACTATGAATTTAATTTATGTTTCCAATGCTTAATATGTTATTCATGGGTTTTTGATTATAAAAAAGTCAAGTTTTATAAAAATAATTCTACCTTAGGGTTTTATAGAGCTTTTGGAGGTTCACGACTCTTAGAAATGATTTGTAGAGTACATAATTCCAATGAAAAACTTCTTGTCATGGATTTGAAGTACATTTATCCGCTAAAACTATATCAAAAAATGTATTTACCATGAAAAATATAAGATAGTATATGTATGTAATGAAGTGAACTATGAACTCTCTACAAGCATTTTTGACATGCTAATAGTCTTAGCAATGATTCATAAAAAAATTCCCCTAAAACATACTATTTTCTCCATTAATATTAAGTGTGTTAGGGTTTATAATATTATTAGAAATGATTCATAAAAACTTTACACTAAAACATACTCTTTTATCCATTAATATTAAGTGTATTAGGGTGTCTATCTCCTAATAAGATAAATCACCTTGAGTCTCCTTGTGGTGAAAGATATAAGCTCTTGAACAAATATCTCAAGTTGACTATCTATATTTTATAGTTAAAATTAACCT
>JARHVA010001671.1:855000-860000 GCA_037957365.1 Torreya grandis | reverse complement strand
ATGTGATGTATTAAAGTCTATGATATGAATTGGAGAAGATGAAAGGTCATATTTTGGCATGTTTGGGGAACATTAATGGAAATTAAGCATTGACCTTTGTGTGAATGGGGATCAATAATGCATGAAATGCCTTAGTTATGGCCTAGTGGAGTCCATGAAATTCCTTGAAGGAATTTATGGTGGTTTAGTGGCCCATTAGGATAAAATGGGATATCATTATGGTAAAAATTCTCACTTTTATATAATGTACATGACCTTAAGGAGGGATAATAATTGAATAACATGTCAAAATATATGAAAAAACTTTAGTACCTACTAAGGACTCTAATGGGGAACAAATGCATCATAATGTATTCAAAATATGGAAATGGACCATACCTCACATGATTTATATACATCAGATATATTCACAATGACTCATTAGCTATATTATCAACTCACCTCCACCATGCCACCTTTGAATGTTAAGGCCTCCTCGAAACTGACCAAGGAACTTCATACATATTAAACATTATAAAATCACTTAACACAAGTTAAAAAATGAGGTGAGGGGAATCATTGAATATCTCTTAACATGATAAGATAATGAACCTACTATAGATGAAAAGATAACTAATGACATGTTTTGAACTACCTTAATTTTAGCAAGATGTATGACAACCATGAGAGCTAATGGTGGACTAGGGTTATAGAGATTTAGGTTGAAAATTTTCTAGGCTTCAAACTAAAAAGTGGCCAACAATCACTATATAGGTAGATTCAGACTGAAATTATACACCACAATAGATCATGGGTTCATAGTTGTCCTTTCACACCATATGCATGATCATAGTTCCCACATTCAACATAGGTCATGATGATAGTGAGTCTCCCATGAGACTCATTGGTTAGTATGGTTCCTACCCTTTTAAATATTTCTTTTTATCTCTATATTCTTGTATATAGTTTATTTTCATTTGATTGTACATAGATTATGCTAAAAAAACACAAAAATAATATAACATGTCAAAATACAAAAACATTCAAATATTTCAAAAACATGAAATTTACAGATTGTATGCATTGTTATGTTTACATTTCTACTATTTTCTATATATTTCATATTGCTATCTATCCTAGTATAGTTGATTTTATCATACACATATACATCACTTGCTCATGTTTAATGCTTGTAGATTCCACATAGGACTCTGGTCCATTACACTTATCTTATCTAGCTATCACATACCCATTAGGGGAATTTATACTAATCAAATTTTATATATTTAATACATTCACCCACTTTGGCACATCTCATACATAGTGCTACTGCCAAGTTATATCTTTATGTAATATACATTCTAGTTATGCATTAATATATCTTGATATTGACATTACTCCTCATTGCTTAGTTTTTTCTATCTATCACTACTTAGACTAAATATATATGCATCTTATCATCTACATGAATTTATAATACAAAGTTATACATGCTTTCATTTCTAGTTTTCCTAGATTATACTTGTTTATATTGCTATGCTTATTCCATCTTTGATGGCATTTGAATATGCCATTATTCTTTGGATCTTTTCCACTTCTCTATTTATATACTTTGGACATGTGCCCATGTCCCTTGTGTGTACCTTACTTATTATATATATGGACACTTGAACATGTCTTTTTATGTGGCCTTAATCCAAATTACTTTTTGCTTGCATATGTAGACATTTGAACGTGCCTTTATATATCTTCATTCTCAGATTTAGTGACATGTTCCATGTCACTTGTATTATGGCCCCTTGGCTTACCTTTTGCATCCCTCATGTGTTTTTTATGTATGATTATTTATATTCTTCTACGTTATAATAGTTGTATTTTATTTTACACACACACACACATTAATTTTTGATGTCATGAGGGATCTCATGCATCTACCCTTCCTACTTGGGAGCCATAATAGATATCATACCCCATCCCCCTAGGTAGTTACTTAGATTTTTGGCTATAAATTAATTGCATATATCTTGGAACCCTTATGTAATCCTAGATTACAACATACATCTTACATTACCAACTTATGCTCAGATTCTTTTACATTCCAATGTTATGTTTGTACATTTTATTAAAATATCATGCACATGATCTGGATAACACATTTTGTAGAGTTACTTATTTAGATGGAAATTATTACATATACTTCATAACTACCCTAAAAAAGGGGGAATTAATAGGGGTTTGTCACATATATTAGGCTCCTACATTGTTATTCACATATACATTTTAACACATAGGCTTCATTTTAGACATTAGACATAGGGTAGATATATGAAAAAATAGAGACTCATAAGTCAGTTTAGATCACTCATAAATTATACTAAACAAATATTAGAACCCATTTTGGGACACTAGAAACATAGGGTGATACTATCCACTATAGGGCACTATTATCTAGTAGCCCTAGATTTAGGATAGTCCATATTGACTAGACTAGTACACTAGGTACAATACAAAAGTACATAGATATAGTCATAGGTTTGATATTTATGTTTAGATTTTACTTAGACACATTAATTTCAACTTAGATTCATACAAATTGTTCAGATTTGGGAGCATCATGCATAACATGATCACTCTAAAATTCATTTCATTTACATAGATTCAACTATTACATAGTTAAGATTTAGTATACTCAGATACTAGATTGGGGGCATCTATGTGGTACATAGTTTCCATATACTCAACTACAGATAGACTAATTAGATGGAATGGTAAAATACATGTATTTTATAAGATATATATACTTGATATCATATTTTAGGTTGTCACTAGATTCATTCCTTACTCCACATATAGTGGTTGTCACTCCCAAGTGGCCTAGAGATACCTAATATACTTGAGTGGTTGTAAAGCTAACATACATAGTTATATTTTCTTAGTTAGATACATTTATCACTTTATTAAATTAAATTATAAGTGTATATACTTCACACAAGTGGGTAATGATGGAGTGATGACCTACTTGAGTTATCAAGCCTCCCAAATGAGAGGGTGAGACACACTTATAGTCTTATCCAAGATATTCATAGAGATCATGATCCATTGAACAGGGGCGCATAATGATGAAGTCAAAATTGAATCGAGTTATTGATCTACCCATATGAAGATTAATCAAGCCATCAACTTAGTCCAAGATATTAAATCATATGATCACTATGTATACTCACACATAAAATTTATCACCAAGATCATGCATTGGTCCACATACCCAATTAGGTGTATTCATTCCTCTCCTTTCTCGTTAATCATTTTTATTAGGTTATATTATTTTAGCATAGTATTTTACTTCGGATCATCTCTTATGTAAGGACTAATTTTTGCATGTTTCATTATGGGGCATTACGTTAGATCATGTTTAACATACATAAACCCATATTTTCATACTCAAACTGAGCTATAGAAGTTTCACTTCTAAGGTATGTCCAAGTATGTTTCTTTTTCATTTTATACTATTTGTTTCACTTTACTACATTACTAGCATAAAAGGGGGGGTGCAAATATAATCACCTAAATCCTAATCCTAGCATAATCATAAGCCTATCCTAGAGACTTTAAAATACTTTTCCAATCATTATGTAGAAAAAAATCACATATAGTCAGTGAAAAAATAGTCTAGAACTATCTTTTTAGATTCCAACCTAACTTACTTAGTAGTCTACTAAGTGGACATTAGCACCACATTTGGGACATTACAACCACATCGTGCTAGTGTCCCAAACTAGGTGGTATTATCCTTATCCCTAATTCTTCCTGATGGATACTTTTTCAAATATATTCCCCTCTTAAGTTTAGATTAATCATATTTTCTTATCCACATAAGCTACATAACTCTATAAATACAATTGTAATTGACCTCTATTTAGTAGATGGAAACTAGATTCAAAATAACATTCAAACAAAAGACAAGTTGATCAAAATTAAGGTATTTGATCCCTATTCTACCCTAATTTTTCATACTACCATCTAAAACATCCCTAAGCCTAGTTTTTAAATATTATAAAAATCAATCACATTCAAGGCATCCAATTATAATCTTATTCTAGCATTCACTTACACTTGCATCAAACACTAAGTTGGAAAACTACATTGAGCTTGATCATTCTTTGAAGTATTCGTATTTAGGCAAATCTATTCAAATAGGGGTGTTTAAGATGTCCATAATATTATAATTATAAACCCATAATTATTTCCCATGTTATATATTCATGGAATATTAGGGTTTGCACACTAAATTAGGTTTTCTAGGCACAACATAGAGCTCCATGTTTTGTGAACATAGTAATAGGACATAAAAACATATGAGCACATGCTCCCAAAAAAAAGAATAATACTAAAAATTGGAAGCTACCACCACCTATAGGACACTACACCAACATGGTGCTACTATCCCAATGGGGTGTTACTATCTAGTGTGGAAACAAACACTAGAATCCTATTGTCAACACTCAGAACTATCTTGAACTCAAATTTCTTAACCTAGATCATTCATGATAGTCAGTTTTTTGATAATTCTATCTTTATTTCTATTTATTACTTTTTTTATAAATTTAAAGAAGGTCAAATGCTATAAAAAATTAGTGCTTAATTATAGCAATTTATTTAGCTAATTTAGACATCTTAGCCCTTTAATCTAAACATAGAATTTACATAGTTAAACCTTAAAAGGTTAAATCACCAATAAATATTGGTGATATTTTTGTTGATATCAATATGCTTGCTCACCTAGTGAAAAAAATTCATAAAAATATATGCATTCAAATGTCCCTCACTTTGATGAATAAAATTGGTTTATTTTTTGTACCTTCTAAGAATTAATGGTACTCATGGGGCATGTTAGTGGGTTTCTTAAGGGTGGATAATAGAGCATGATAATGTGGAAGAGGTAGGTCATAATAAATATGTGTATCCTCTATATATAGATACCTATTCATGCATTGGAGGCCATATTGTATTAAGACCTTATC